>LKNJ01001607.1:0-116610 GCA_002120245.1 Maccullochella peelii
TATTTTTGTCTGATAAAACTGACCTGTGTGTGTCTTGTTCTGGGTGAATGTCCAACATCTTTTTCTTTGATCAGACTATAAGCTTGATTGTGAGTGTGAAAGAAAAACTTCCATTAAAATGACTTTTTATTTATTTGACGGTTCATTCTTGTGTTTTTACTGTACATTTAGCTTTAAAACGGTGAATTACACAAGAGGAAAAAGTACAATCCATGTGCTTTACACTTTGCTGCTGTGGTCATGGCTTGTTGGCATACAAAGCATTAGATCGTGCTAAAATCAGGGATACAGAGATGTGTGTGTGACAGAGCATCCTGCTTTGACGGTATGATGTTTCAAAGCTAGGTCGTAGCGTGGCCTTGGCATGCTCGGTGTGTGTGTGTGTGTGGTGGACCTGACAGTGAGGCCTTGTTTTACAGTAGAGCTGCTGCATCTGTCAGTTGTGCTTGAACCCTCTCCAGAGGTCAGCTTTTCAGCTTCAAATACTTTTTTTTTTTTCTTTCTTCTCCTCTCTCTCCCCCTCTTTGCTGGATTTATTCTGGAAGTAGTCATGCTATTTATTTTCTACTCCCTCTAATGCCAGTAAGCACTCCTCTGCCTTTGTGGATGTCTGTGAAAACACAGTTCTGCCTGTGTTCAGCAGGGTGTCAGTGAGGAGGGAGACTGTGAAGTCAGTGGTTTGGGAATAAATTGCACTAATTTTGGAGTTGCAACACTTCCCATATTTAACTTTCTTTTTTTTTTTTTTTTTTTAAAGATATGGTTGGTGTTCTATATTGTTTTTGTATTGTCAATGAATCCCTTGAAAAGGCCCAAACCAACAATGAACTGATCCTGCTAACAAGTTCTGACTGTGTTGCAAGTTTATTTGGACTCAGTCTCACATACATACACTGTGCCCAGTGCCCAGGCGTTATTAATAATGAAACTGTGTATTTGTGACCTGTTTTTAAAGATTTACATCTTAAGTTCTTGCCAATGGGCTGCAATGGTACGGAAGTGAAGAAGGGAAGTTACACCGTTAGTTTTGGCCTTTTCATGGGATTTGTTGACAATCACAAAAAAAATAAAACTAACACCAGTCTTATCGTTTACCAGTCACTGTTGTTAAAGGGATGGTTTTCCCAAATTACAAAGTGGTATCTAGCCATGCGGATAGTTTTCCTTTTATTTGTCCAAGTTTAGACACCTGAGTGTCAAAGAGGCTACTTCTTTGGTAGAAAGTAGCTAAAATTAAACCGGTTGGCAGTGTGGTCTGTTGAGTAACTGGTTACGTAATTAAGAAAATATGGTTTTTGCAATTTGGGTGAAGGATAAAAGGTCTGTTATTTGTTATTATTATACTTACTGGGACGCTTTTTTGCAGAATCATTTTTTTTATGCTGTATCACCACTGGTTGTGCAGCGACCATTATGGGAGACTGTTACTTTCTGGCTGAACTCTTGCAAAATGTGTATGCAAACAGCAACAAGTCGAACGGTAAAAGCTTGATTTTGATTTTTGTTTGGAGACTGGGGTTAGGCATCTGTCGCGCTCACTAAACTCCAGCTGAATATTTACATTTCTACAAGTCCAAATGTCGCAGTAGTCATGCAGCTGTCGGCGTATTATGCACCGTGTGTGTCACACAAAGCAAGACGGGGACACTTGGGTTGAAAAGTTCACACCCTACGGTCTCCCCAGTCACCATGGCAACCGCAAGTAAGACATCCTGTAAGTAGTTTAAAGTTGAGGTCCGCTTCACTGAAGAGTGGGTGTCTCTGTGCTGAGCGGTGACCCTTGTTTCTTTCCATTAGGAGGACAGGAAAACACTATTAGCAGCTAACCACTTAGCGGCAGCTTGCATTAGCGAGGGCTCAGCCCACGCTCGGGGCCTCCCCCAGGACTATTACCCTTATAATAATAACAATGTCCTCTGCCTGGCCTGCCTAATGTGACTGCTGTTTTCTTTAGCCTGATTCCACTTTGCTGGTTCACCCATGGGTGTCAGGTGGCCACGGGAAGGTGAGGAAATCTCCACACGTACACCTCCAAAGTGAGTCCATGTTTTTTATTTTTATATGAGGAGATATCAGCAAGGACACACACTTTTCCTTTGTCTGGCTGCTTTGTGCATCAATCAACACACGCACACACACACATCACGCCAGAGTCTGCTGCTGTAAGCCAGGCCTCCTCCCGCCTCACCGACATCCAGCAGTCATGGCCTGGCCTCGACAATAGCCGGAGCCGGCGGCGGCGGCACGGTCATTAGCATCGGCCATTTTGTGCAGCACTAGGCGGTTAAGCTGTTTGTATTCACATGCAAATTTAATGAGGTGGCTGACCAGCCTCCATCAAAAGAGCCCCAATTTGTTTTGAAGCAACTTCAAGCTGATCCCTACCACAGTGGGTTTTTATTGATGCTGATTTCCAGCAGAAATCTCACAATCTCATCCTTTTTGTTTTTTTCCTTTACAACTTCACCACCTTCTCCGCTGCCCTCCAGGCTGCTGGAGCGAATGTTCCCCTTCCTCAGCTGGGTGACATTCCTGACGCAGGGTTAACAACATGCAGTGATTTAAATCCGCGAGGAGCTGCCTCTGTGTTTCTCCCCTGCTACCATCACAATAATGTACTAATAGTCCAGAAGGGCCTTGTACCCACTGTGGCGGCAGCATGTGGAACAATATGTGTAAACACACATGGAACCTGTTAACACCTGAGAACAGTAATGGATGCACACCTCCCAGGGTAGTAACAGGCCTTTCTAAATCCTTGTATGTTTTTCTTGGTTTCCTTCCCTCCATGTTCTCACATTCTCCATGTTCCACCAGCTCTCCTGTTCCCCTGGTGGAACACACACACACACTTGGAGTTTGCATTGCTTTTTTTATTTGATACAGTGCTGAAACGATTAGTTAACTGATTGGTCGATAAACTGAAAATGAATTGACAGTCGATTAATCATTTAAGTCATTTTTTAAGCAAAAACGCATTAGCTGGTTCCGGCTTCTCAAATGTGAGGATCAGGGTTCGTACAGGTTTTTAAGAGTAAAATTCAAGCACTTTCAAGGTACCTAAACCAAAAATTTCCAGACTCAAAACTTTTATCATCACATCTAACATGTTACTATAAATGCAACTGCGAAAAATGTAAGAAAGTTTACAGAATTCCTTCATACCAGCAACAATCATCTGAGAGCAGATGGTCACCCTCATGATGGGGAGCGAAAAAACACCCCCTTTTCATTTCGGAGCCCATGTCAGTCAATCTAGCTCCACTCCACATCTGGTGTGAGAGGCCAGGAGACAACAAAAAATACACAACGGGATCGTTTCATTTCAAATATTAAAAGAGTTTTGCTTTACATGAGTGATTGTGCTGATGAGACACCAGATTATGTTGAAAATCAAGCATTTTTCAAGGAGTACATTAGAATTCAAGCATATTCCTAACCTTGAAAACATAACGGTTAAAATTAAGCATTTTCCAAACTTTTAATACTTTATATGAACCCTGGAGGACTGTCGTTCTTTCTCTGTTTTATATCATTGTAAAGGCCTCAGTATGCTAAAAACAAAGTAGTTCGCACAACATCTAAAGGCAAAAGTGTTCATGCCTGTACTGAATGGCCACACTTGCAGTCATAGCCTCCTCCTGGCTGCATCCCGCTGCTTCACCAAACTCCCTCCAAGAACTCTGTGGCTTGCGTGTCTTTGTAGTCTCGTCACAATGAAGCATAATGGGGATAAGTCAGTCAACAAGGCTGTCTCTCCTCAGAAAGAATCATGGTGTTATAGAAATAGTTGGGATGAATGAGACAACTTTGATGTTGGACGACAACACACTCAGTTGGATGATTTAAGTTGATCTGCATGGCAACTTAAATGTAAGATTGTGCTTATGGTTATTAAAAAAGGTTTGTTGTAGGTCTGTGATGGGATGCGTTTCAGAAAGTTCCAGAAATTCTGCATTTGGAGAGGGGTTTTCATATGCTGTTAGACAATCTGACAAGAAATGAAGCGAGTTCAAGAAGTCAACATGGCTGCACCACTACTCTCTCATGGCCAATGCGCCCTTTTGATCATGGCGGTGTACTTAAGCCCTCAGTGCTGTGCTCACTCTTTAAGTTTATTTGACAGGGACCATGTATAACAAACTGTCAATACTTGAAATCTGATGCATTATACAGAGATATAGCTAAAAGCTCATTTTTATCCCCAGTCCCCGGGCACTTTAGCCTCATTTGTGATCTCAGAACCCAGTTCTGAAGCTACTCTGTGATTCGGTCACATAGCATTTCCTACATAAACCTTAGAAGGAAAGTCAAAATATTATTTTTCATTTTTATTTTTAGACATCTTTGAAATCATGAAAATGTTTTAGATTATTGGCATATAAGCAATAGCTGCAGCCCTAATTTGATATATTGGCAGCATGCTAGAGCTGCTTCATGCTGAGGCCTTGGCAGGAGCTGCTGTAGCGGCCCCAGTGTGAAGCAGTCTTGGTCTAAATCATATCACTGATACTTGAATGCTGTTTACCAGTTCTCAACCACAAACAAATACAGACATTCCAGAAAATAAACACAACTTGTCATTCCAGAAGACAAAAAAAACTGAGGATTTTTAATTGACAAATGTGCATGACTGCCGAGACAAATCATCCTCTCTGGTGACAGACATCCGCTGGAATAAGACATGATCTAAATATTTAGCCAATTCATTTCCTTCCACTGGATAAAACTACGGCATCAGTGCATGTGCTCATATACCTCCTCCCCCCATCTAAACATTTACCCCAGAGTGTTGTTAACATTTAGATATAAATCTGCCCCAAAAGAAAAATAATAATGTTGGGAATGTTTACAGGACAGGCCGGGCTTCTAGAAGCTAAATGTCACCATCTGCAAATAGCAAAAAAAAGTTTTGTTATGTTCCTAAAAGAGGGGTTTCCAGCAAGAAAGTGCAAACAAAATGGCTCATATGCACACACTCGAGTGCATGTCTACAGGCCTGTAGGCATCACACACACACACACACACACACACAGAGTTTTAGGCCTTGGTGATGAGCTGTCACTGAACTGTCAGGTGCAGGTCCACTTTCTCAGGAGCTTCATGGATGACGTGGTGTTGCAAGTCAGCCTCCTCGTGCAGCCAAGGGCACTCACTGGCCCCTATCTGTCACCTGAGGGCCGCGGAGGCCCCTGACAACAGATGGCAGAACAATGTCACCCCCGCCCCCTCACTGCCCTAAGCGGCAGACAGTCCCTCCACCCACTCACAGATGACATGAATAGGATCACGTACTGTACATGAGTGGTAGAATCCTTTGTGTGTATATGTTGCTCCATAAGTACCATTGCCATAATGAAGACTAATTCTGTTTATTTTCAATTTCAGTGTTTGTTTTTTGTTTTTTTCAACCTTTCCTTCCCTTTAGTGATTGTCAGCATGTTGAGCAACTGATCATTCTCCAAGCCCTGCCCCCTTCCTTTCTGTTGCTACACCTGCCAAGCTTTCTGTTCTCGCAGGGCGCAGTTTACAGTGATAACGGTGGAAGATTTACCACTCAAAATTGTTAGTTCCTTTTAGAAACAATGGGTTCTTGATTTCACACACAGGCAGACAAAAGCAGGCTTCTTATTTCTAGCCGGCAACAGCCAATTTCGTCGGCTGATGTGGCAATTGTTGTTGGCAGATTTTATATGCTGTAGCTAGCTTGCTAATCAAGCTAATGTTAGCTTCATGAGTTGGTTGAAAACGTTGTCTCCGGCTGGCTTTTTAATATTTCAAGCTGTCTCAAAATGAGAATCCTTTCAAAGGCGTCTTAAATATGCACTTGATGGCTATATACATGACATCATGCTAAAACACAGAAGCTAAAGCTGCATGTCTCAGGAAAACGGTCAATATCCACACCAGTTGATGGTTCTTGTATTCCAGTGGAGAGCTAGTTATATTTACATATAAGTATGATAAGGAAAAATGTCAAATTAGACTATTATTTCACTGTAACATAATCCTGTTTAGCCGATTAAATATTTGGACATGCTAAAGGTTAGATATGCTCTATGTTTCCGTTTTAACATTACAAGAGAAAAGATTTTTAGCATGACGACTAACCAATGTCATCTTGGATAGCGAGTTTGGCGGGGGTAGCTTAAGCTTAAGCTTACTCAAATCCAATAAAAAGCGAGATAGGGCTGCTAACGTTAGCCTGCACCCCAATATAGTAGCATCCTCAACCAACTTCCACACAATGGGGAAATACTACATGTATGATGTGCAATAAACATGAACCTGTAGCAGGGGGAAGGGCACACAGGGGTATGGTGATCTCCTAAAGCTTGCGTGCATGCTGGTGACTGATGATAATGGCTCCCACAAAGCCACTTGGCTTGGCAGCAGGCCAGCCTTCTCTAGCCTACTACAGAACAGAGATGTGCACCTTGAGCTGGCAGCACAGCCTTGGGACCTGATGCTAGCTGGTCGGCTCTGATGTGTGTTCATTGTGAGTGTAGATCCCAGGGATTACTGGGCTGAAAGCAGAGAAGCTTGTGTCTCTCTGACATCGTCTCTGTGTGAGCGAGGCTAAAACCACTATAAGAGTTTAAGAAGTGGTCTAAAATAACATGCGGTTGGTGAGATAGATTCTTCCAGACTTTGTACATTGAAGCTGGTGTTACAGATGAAAGTTTTAAATCTAATCCCAAACTGATACAGGAAGTTACATTCCAGGATTTTAACTGTATCCCAAATCCATACTACATACCAATTCTAAACAGGTATGTGTTGTGTTTACACTGGAAAAGGGCCAAAATATTTTTGAGTGTATTGTTATTGTTATTATTTTTTGTAAATCTCCCACAATTCAATGCACGAAAAAAATGGAAGACAGATTTGCTGCCATATTTCCAGTATCTTTGGAAACTGTTTAGGTTGGACCATTCTATCTATGTATCTACACCAGCACGACAAAAAATACACAACATGGAACAGGCACCGCAAAAGCTGCATTTCAGAGTGAACTCGTCTTTTTATTTTCTCATGGTGCCTAACTAAAAATAGAATAATGCCTGGACATAATGTTGGCCCCTGGTTTTCCGGTTAGAGGACAGTCTCCTAATCACAACTCCACTCTATTAGGATTTAGGTTTCAGCTGAGGGGATGCTCGTCTGATCTTTTCAGATGAATGATTTTAGCTGTTGCACTCTACAGACATGAAGAGAAGTTAATCTCCTGTTGCTCACTCTAATAGATTTGATTACAAGAACCTTACAGACTAAATACTGTGGGCTGATTGTGCATCTATACATATTTTTCCTCCTCATCTAGTGTTTATTCTGGCTTTGTCAAATAGAGCTGTCCAACATGTTGAGGAAAAATGCTCTGGCGTGTATTTTGACAGAGAAGACCAACCACTTCACACCACCAAAGGAATCTGCGAGTGATAAAACCAAGTGGAGCGCTAAAATCCTCTCCGCCTGACAAAATGAATTAATCTATTTGTTTATGTTTGAGCGCTTGCTAACTGACACAGCTACCACATGTTGAGTGTAGCGCCTTGGGGTGTGTAAAATATGACATTTAGGAGCTGCTGTATGTTGGGGAACGCTGGGTAATTATTCTCTTGCCGGAGCGCTTTTTGACATTTCCTTTGGAATGTTAAATGCTGGAATTTATTTTTGGGAAAATGTCTATACTAACCACGACAAATCAGGTTTAGCAGTTAATAGTAGGTTGCTGAGGTTTTATTTTGAACAGGGAACCTGAATTGATGAATTTTGAATGTGCAAAGTGTGGTTCTATTGACTGTTTGTGCCTCCCAGTGGTAAATTACAAAGCAACAGACACCGACATCACCACCACCTCTCTATCCAGACCAGCCGTGTTCCCTTGGGGATTGACCGGATACTTATTAGCCAGTGAAGAATTGCACTTGCTTGGATTGCATTTACTGTGAAGTTTGTTTCATAAGCTTGTCTACTATGGTAAAAGGTAGCATTATGAATATTCTGACACAAGTGGTCAAAAAGTATGCAAAAATATTTGCATCACTCTTTGACTTGTCAGCAGTGTTCCCATATTGCTTGACCACTACACAGAATATCTATCAGTCACATGTCTTACTCAACCAAGAGCCTTGTGCACCCATACAGTTTACTTAGTCCATCCGTTGATCCCAGACCTGCCCCAGGCCTCCCTGTGCTCTTACAAGTCTGTGTCCTGTTTGGAAACTGGAGCATGCAGAGATAAACCGCAGTGCCTCTGCTTATCTGGCCTGTTTGTCTCAGTATCTGACGCAGCTACCTTAAACCTTCCAGGGTCAAACTGGCATCCAGAGTGGAAACCGGTGAGGCAGGACACGTTGTTTCTTTACTTTGTGGTGCTTTGGGTGTTTTTCTAGGCAGGTTTGGTGTGGCCGGTGGTTTTAGTATTAAGTGACCTCTTCCTAACCTCAGTGTTTGAGGCTCTCAGTAGGAAGTCGCTCTTAGTGCTGTAGCGTAAGACAGTTTTCAGTTTTCATACACACTCTAAATATTAGGATCAGTAAAGTTATTGGTAACTATGCCAACTGCCCACTATGCACCCGTCACACCTTCCATATTGAAAACCTGGATAGTTGAGTGGTCATCTCCAAGACTCTCCCATGCAACTACACCTATTTTAGCATCCTTGAGCAAGACACTTAGACCTAATATGCTCCATGAGCATCACACTAGCTGGCTGACTGCAATAAAAGTAAATGTCTCTCATTGTAAATCAGTAAATATGAAAAACAGGTCTTAACTTAAACCCCCTGAGTGCCTCTTCTTCTTCCCTGAGAGGAGAAAAGGGAAAGTTGACTTCCAGACGTAAATATGTCGAGACGTGGGCTTGTCTCTGGGGATTGCCCAGAACAGGTCAAGCAAAACAAACAGGGGGCTTCCTCTGTCTGCTCCTCACTGAGCTAGGATTCAGGAGGTTCCCTGTAGCTAACAGAGCCTCACAAACACTGACCTCCATTAGGGTATGTATGTGTGTGTTTTTATGAGTTAAACCGAAATATGATGAATCATGACATGGCAGGCCGCACGTTGGACCCTGACCAATCACAGCTTGATGTCTTTCACGACCCGCGTGAGATACAAACTGGCGTAGGTGATCGGAAAAGAGGTACCAGGGACCAACTTCACCTGGCATCGCCAATCCCATCAGTGCTGTTCGCAGTTCACAGTTACAAGTGGAAGAACGTTTTGTACACTTTTGTCTCCTGGCGTCTCACACCAGACGTGTCAACCAGAGCTAGATTGACTGACGTGGGCTCCGAAATGAAAAGGGGGTGTTTTTCCTTTCCACATCATGAGGGCGATCATCTGCTCTCAGATGATTGTTGTTGGTATAAAGGAATTCTGTAAACTCTTAAATGTTAGATGTGATGATAAAAGCTTTGAGAGTCTAGAAATGTTTGGTTTAGGTACCTTGAAAAGTGCTTGAATGTTACTCTCAGAAAGCTGTACGAACCTCTAGCGCTATTCTATATTTATTGTATTGTCAGCAAATTTCATGAAAAGACCTAAAACAATGCATCTTTTAGTACTTTCCAACGTAAGCCCATTGGTTCCTACTGCACATGTGGCAAAAATGGGTCACAGATATATAGTTTTTACTATAGTCTTTTTATAGGATTTGTTCACAATGAAAACAATACAATATTACATACAATATCCTTTAATACGAAGGCAAAAGATAAAGTTTGCTCTTTTTCAAATGTGCGTGTTCTTGCTGTGTTGGAGTATACAAGGAGAAGCAGGAGGAAAGAGGGAGAGCAACAGGCCTCTCCTCTGTGCCCAGCCCAGCTCTGCTATTCATCAGGTGGAAAGACTGTTTACTGCTGAGGTCAAGGTCCCAGGCACATGTTTACGGGCTCTCTCAGATGAGCCATTGTTGTTAAAGCGCACCCCGTGCATGCAACGGCCACACTAAAGATCATATCTAACAGGGCCCCTCTGCCCTGGGTCCAAAAGAAGCCCATTTTAACCACATTCATAAGATCAAGCCACAAAGGGACATTTAAAACCCATTTAGAGTTTGAGGATAACACATCCGCCACGCTTGGTTATCTATCTCCTGTGGCTATTTCCCTTTCCTTCTCGACCTTTATTTATTTCTCCACATTAATGTAAATCTCATTTTATTTGCCCTTTGATTTGCTCTGAGACTTGCTGAATTAAACATAACATTATATTTCCGTGGCCACTCTTTATAATCCCATAACCTGCGAGCTGGAAGCAGGAACTCTGGCTTTCATTTGCTCTCTTTTTTCAGTGTGGGAGGTTATGTGACCGCTCTAACCTTTTTAACATTAAAGTTTTTCCCCCTCTCAAAAGATCTTTGTGATAATCCTCTCCTTCCCCCCCTTTGCTCTTTTGATTCCCCTGTGGGGTGTACAGGAAAATGCTTTTACTGTGGCCCTACTCCTCTGCTCTCCTCTTCGTTACCCGTCACTCCTCCTCCTCTCCTCTCCTTTCAAGCCTGGCAACACCACACTGTTCCTTACCCAGCCTGACTCAGTGCAGGAGCCAGGAACGTCCTGTGTGGTTGAGGCGATGGTGGCGTCCCTCATCTGTGGAGCATTAAGAGTGAGAAGTAGATTAAGGCAGTCTCCCCAACACTGGGCAGACCTCTGCAGTCTGCTGCCAGAGTGGGGCGGGGGGGGGTTGAGGCCATGGTGGAAGTAACAAACTAAATTTACACACCTGACTGAGAAGGTTTTTTGCAGTCTACTCATAGGGAGTCATTTTACTTCTGTAGATTGATTCTCTGTAGGTTTTGCACCAGACACTTTCTAACAGTTAAACTGCATCAAACCTGCAAAAGAAGAAAATGTTAACTAAAGCTGATATTGAGTGCTCCATGATAGATAACATTAGCAAAAAAAGTAATTGATTCACCCACAGAATTAATTAAAACAAATATAATGTGTTACTTAGGGAGCTTTAGAGGTGCCTGTAGGCAGATTCCATTACCAAGGTTAGCTTTTTCCCCTTGTTTCCAGACTTTGTGCTAAGCTAAGTTAATCAGCTGTTGGATGGTCAGATATGACGGTGGTATCAATCTTTTTATCTAACTCGCGGCAAGAAAGCAAAACAGCACATTTCCCAAAATGTTTTAACTAGTCCTTTAATACAATACTTACATGCCATATGTACATAGAAAGAATTCCTTTCTAATGTTTAGCGGAAGCTAGTATGATGCTAGCAGCCTGAGTTAGCCAAATCAAGTGGGTGGGTATCTTCCAAAGTTACAAATTTTAGTAGAAAATCCCCTCTTTGTGTGTTCAGTGTTTCCTACGGTTGAGCGGCATTGGAGGGATACTGGTAGTCACATGTAGATTTGTTGCTGTGAAAAACAGCAGCAGTAAACCTACTCAACTGTCTGATAACCACTCGCTAAGGCTAACTCGTGGTATGTTCTGACAGAACCCGAGGCAAATTTTAGATGCGATGCAATTAAATAAAAAGTGAATAGAAAGACAGGAGTGTGTGCCCAAAATGAGGGAACTGAGGCGAAGACATGTCCATACTGGCTGAAAGTGTTTTCACTTGAGCGAAAAATTTGCGCTTATCTCTGGGCTTTATAAACAGGGACGAGAGGAAACAAGGGGAAAGACAGGAGGAAACAACAGCTAAATAACAGCTATAACGTGTGGGACTAGCTATCTTACAGGTAATGTTTGTACAGTCAGTTTATTCAATTTTAATTCAATTATTTTAATTTGCTTCATGCGCTCTCTGAACTCACCTTCAGACTGTTGAAGCCTCACAAATTCATTTGCACAGAGCGAGGACTGTGGATTTTGTCCCCTATTTCTTACCGTATAGTTGCTCTTCGAAGGTATCTGTTCACTGCCATAGAGAGGATGAATGATTATTGCAATACTGCATGTGAGTATTGTATTAGTATTGACTTGGAAAAGCTAAAAGCCTATTTTTTAACCCTGCAGTTTCCTCCACTGAGGTAAATTGTCAGTAGTGTTCCAGTACGTCCTTACTTGAGCAGAGTATCTGGTACTCTTTCCAGCCATGCGTTGGGGGAGTAGTGACAGGAGGAGAGGGATGTGGGCATGGGGATGATGATGGTGTGGGGAGGAGGGTGGAAGGGCGAGGTTTAGTGTGGCAGTCTGGGACAGACAGACATAATTTAGACCAGAGGTGGAACCTGAGAGCCCTGCAGTCTGACAGGAAGCACTGGCTTAACTCCTGTCCCATTTAGATGACAGGAGGCCCGGCAAAGCCTGGTACAGGTTGGCTTTGATGGGACCTGGGCTAGCCTTAGCTCAGACCAAACAAGACTCAACTGTACTGTTCAAAAAATAAATTTGTACTTAATAAAAAGGTTTTTGTAACTGAAAATGAAAACTGTAAATAAGAAGATCGATACCACTCATGTCTGTGCACTAAATATGGAGCTATAGCCAGGAGGCAATTAGCCTAGCTTAGAATAACGACTGGGGAAACAGCTAGCCTGGTAAAGAAATACACCTACCAGCAACTCAAGCTTAATATTAAACGCATTGTCTCTGGTTTGTTTAATCTGTACATTAACAGAAATGTAAAAACGTCAAGTTGTGGTTTTAGGAGGGGTTACGTTCTGTCACTATCGACGACTGGTGGCTGGTGATTTCTTTGTCTTTATGCTAGCTATGTTAATCGTTTGCTGGCTCTGGCTTCATATTTAGCGTGCAGACATGAGAGTGGCATTGATCTTCTCATCTAATGCTTGGCAAAAAAGCAAATAAGCGGTTTTCCAAAATGTTGTAAGTATTTCTTTGTATCAGAATAAACATTTGGAATAGTTTTAATATTTTCTCTTTTAATGAGCGCCATCTCAGCAGGTATTGATAGAATAGTAAACTGAAACATGAAATTGAAAATAAAAAGATATATTAATGATTTACTAAATAAGCTACCTACTATACTAATAGTGTTTTTACTTAATAAGTTCATTAAAAGTCAATGAACTTGTGTTTTGCACAGGCCTAAAACTGTGCAAGACACAAGACCAGAACCCACCTGTTCCTTCATTTATAAGGCCCAGCCTGACTGAACTTGACTGGTACTGCCAAATTTAAGACCCGAACTTGACACAAGAACCGAAGCTATATCTTTGCTTTATTTCAACCAATTCTGACTGTTACGCATTGGTTACGCTCTGTTTCGCTCTGCCCACTGGGCATTGTCTTTCTACTTGAAACACACACGGATGCATTTATCTAAATTACATTTGACTAGACCAGAACCCGACTCGAGCCCAGTCTTTACCTGGCCCGGGTTGGTTACAAGATACGTTCATTGCACAACACAGGGCTGCACAATGAACCTAAAGTTGTAGCCCCCTTCACACTTCACACACTTCACACACCTACAAATATCCAAAATCAGAATAGAATGAAAATAAAAATAAAAACAATATATACAGTTACTTATATACATATATTATACAAAGGTGGCAGTATTCTAGAATCAAACCCACATCTTGTTCGGAGCCAGTCACTGCCTGTCTATGAAACACTGAGTGATTGACACCATCACTGATGTTCTTGTTAATAAGTCCATAAACACTGTGAGCTGGCTGACTAACAGACTGGTGCCGTGTTAGAGCCTCTGTCTGGCACAGTGGAAAAGAACATGAAGCCTATTTAACTGTCTCTGCTTTTAATATGGCGTTGCAGGGAGAATCGGCTCCTATTAAAATAAAATGCTGCATTTAAAGCCGAGCTGTGTTGAGTCGAAATAATCTACAGTCTGGCAGCTTCTGAGACACAGGAGTAATGTAAAATCAGGTTTTTGAATACAGCTGGAGCTTCGTAGATGTTAGAAGTTTATTTATGTCTCCCATGTGTGTATGAAAGAGGCTTTACCATAATGTGACGTTTCCTTGAGTTTTAACAGGTGAGTGATCAAAGTACCTATGGTGTTTGATTTTATGTTTCATCAAATAAACACGAGGAAAATTAAAGGTTAAAAACATACAAAAGCATGTCTAAAAGCACATATATACATACAAAACCGTACAAACATCACCTCACGTCAGCAGAACTCCACTCCCAACTTCCAGTCCCTCACATCAGAATAGTGAGAACTGTGTGTGTGTGTGTTTTAGCATTTTGGACACTTAAGTCATTCACAGAGTGGGTCTGCTGTGTATGTGTGGGTGAGAGAAAGACAGTGTGCCCCGACGAATGGGATTAGTGTGTGCGTGTGTGTGTGTGTGTGAGAGACATATCCGCTGTTGGCAGGACCTTTCCGTTCTCACAGCAGCGTCCAGGAATTTTTCATCGTCCGTTTCCCTGTTTTCGTGACCAAGGGTGTGTGATGTCATCTCCATGAATTTCAAACACTATGACGGTTATTCCTCTCATTTCCCCTCTGGTGCTTTTTGCATATAACTGTTCTATAAAATTCAAATTAAACTGGCTGGACTTAATCTCCATATTTGCCGCTTTTTAAGGATTACATTGAAGTTGTAGCTGCTAATGCTAGCTGAGCGCTAGGGTTTTGTTTACATCTTATTTTACCCTAGCTGTGTCCAATTACGTGCAGCTGCAACAATCCAGCTTCACCACAAGGATCATTAAAGTTTCATCTAATCTCATCTAAACTCAGTGAGGACCACATTGTCACAGGAGGTCCTGTACGTGTGTTTGTTTTGGCAGCAGGATGGCGGAAACTCCACGGCAGCGCTGCGTCCTGTTGTAGTGTCCATGAGCAAAACCTGAATTAACAAATATCTGTGTTTGTGCAGGCAAATGAATGTGTGAGTGGCGGGGGTGGTGGTGGTGGTGGGAAGCCATGAGCAAGCTGAGTGGGACATGGCAGCAGCCCCATAAAACTGCAAACAGGAACCAGATGAGGTGCGATTAATGCTGACAGGCAGACGGGCAGGCTTCCCCTCTCTGTGCTGCTGAGGAGAGAAGCGCTGTTTGTGTCGACCACAGACCCAAAACTGTCCCGGCAACACGGTAACTTTACATTGGATCTCCCCAGTGAGGATCATATTCAGTAAAATGGGTTGATTATGAGGTTCAACTGCAACAGATCAACTTTATAAAAAGCAGGATCTTGTTATTGGATTCTGTGGAGGTCAGGATGTGTCAGAGCGAGAAAGGTTGCCCATGTATAAATGAAATTCTTGGATCCCAGCTGAATTATGGGTTGTAGAAACAATTTGTCACTCATTTGTAAGCATCTGCAGCATCACCACTAGTCCAAGAGCTTTTCCTCATGCTGCATTCATTTGAATTTTGAATTAGAGCATCAGCAAATGGCCTGACATGAAATATGAATTCATGACCACATTCTGGATCAATTTCCACATTTTCTCTCAGTTCCCATGGCCTCGCTGCGGTGAGGTTTCTGAACTCTCCTACTGAACGGTGCAGCACTTGTACAATGAGGAGAGCTGTAGTGTGGTCCAAGACGCTGGGCCCTGGGCTGTACCGACAGCGAGAGCTCCCTCACAGCTAGTCTCTAATTAATTAGATTTAAGAGGCAGAAACTGACACGACCAGGATAGGACGGTTCTCACGACCTGCGGGGAACTCCTCTGCGACATGATATGCTGGTGTCTAATCAAATTTGGAATGTCATTACCCCTTCAAGAGTCGAGGATGCGATTGGCATCAGTGAGCTGCAGCGGGGTTTCACTCCCAAGCATAACAGGACTTGAAGTGAAGCTTAGCAAGTGCTGGAAAGTCACTCTTTGGCCTTTTTGTTGGGATATCCCAGCATTGCCAACTCTCACGCTTCTGGCGTGAGACACACGCTTTCACGTTCAGTCTCACGCTGCCCAAACAATTCTCACGCCAAAACACTGCAACAGCAACAGAGATGAACAGGTGAACGGGCGTACAGTTGGTTACGTACTGTAACCCCCATTCTATGAGTATGGGCTCTTACTCTGTTCTGGCAGAAAACCCTGCGTGGAGCCCAGAAGGCGATCAAGCAAGTCAGTGAGTGAAAGAGTATTCATGTATATATTTGGCTAAGTGAGTATGTGTGGTCATGTGTAGATTTGTGTCTGTGTGTGTGTTCATGTATTGGCTATGTCAATATGTGTCTGGAGTAGGATTGGTTCTTGTGTTCTTTTGTTTCTTTTTGTTTGTTTCTGGTTCTTGCTAGGGTACTTGTGAACATTCAATAAAACGGTGTAGTTCTGATATTGGAGTAGTTCTGACCGTGTTTGACTTTCATTAGCGAATGAACCTGTGTGCCCTTTAGTGTTTGTTTAATATTGTGAAATTCTGAGTATTTGTAATTGTGAGCATGTTAGCATGCTTACATTAGCATTTAGCTTAAAGCACAGCTGTGCCTAAGTACAGTCTTACAAAGCTGCCAGCATGGCTGTAGTCAGGTTAATTGCTCAGTTAAGTTAATTTCTGAAATCTGGGGGCAAGACACACAAGCATTTAGATGATGGAACAGGTTATAAACAAACCCCCAGGTTAGCCAAACTTAGTTGGTGGAAACAAACAAAGGCTAATGGTGAAATTATTATCTAAACATCCATCACAGTTAACAAACCAACCTCCTGGTTCAACTTCTATCTACTGTACTTACCATAGTTTTTTGCGCACAGTTTTCCTGTGCAGTGAGGGATTATTAGCAACATTTTGGGTGTGCTCTATTTTGATTTTACCTTCAAATAAAATCGCTTATGTAATCTAGCTAAACTGTTGGCCTGTTCAAAACTAAACTGTTGGCCTGTTCAAATCATCTCCAAACTCCAGCTCCACACACATCAGTATGAATACTTTTCTCATAACCCCATAAAAACCCTGGAGGGTGAATTTCTATATTTAGTTATTTTCTTGCTATGTGTTACATGCTGTTGATTAGACTCCTATTTAGCAGTTCAGTGTTGTTCTGCTCCAGAAGCAGAGTGAGTGTCAGGCGCCCGCTGAGTGCTCTGCTAATGAAACTCATTCCCCTGCATGTCTGTCTCCACGGTAGCTTTACCCCCCCACCTCCCACCCCCCAAAACCAACTCACCATGTCTGCTGGCTACAACACACATCACAGCTCCAATCAGCTCCTACCTGCTTCTCATAAAGCAGAGGAGCCCCAATCTTTTCTCTGCAGCGTATATTCTCCCGTTTCCTCGTTCTCTCCAACTGCAGGAAGAAGAAGAGGAAAAGCTCCAGTAGGGGAAGAGGGTGTCGTCCATGTCGACAAGTGGTAAAGTCTGCTGGGTGGGTGGGCCCCATGTGGAAGGTCATGGAAAAGACAACATTACACAGTCACTGAAAAAATACAGATCCTGACAAGCTGTTTGATCCAGTATTGTATATACAACTCTAACGTTTCCTAAAACCAAAAAACGCATTTGAAATTCAAATTAACTTGTGTCAAGGTTTTTTTTAAAGTGTCATTTTCTTACTACCTATTGGTGAAGGAATTTTCCTTCTACTGCCAAGCTAAAGCTTATTTATTCACCCATGAAAGTTTGCTATTTAAGTTCTTTTTTAAGATCACAAAATGATTAATTCATGATCATAAGGAAGCAGTTTTTCTTATTACTCCATGATCTGTCACAAGCTGTCACACCATTTTCTCGTGATCATTGAATGAATATTCAGTTGGAACCTAACATAACAGTAAAACAAAGCTTGTTATGTCCATATCATAATGTAATCACTATGTCATTTTGCCAAAGTAATTACTTTATGGTCACAAGAAAACAACCCGTGAGACGTATTTGCCAGCACGCCTTTTGTAACCATGTCAATGCAAAACCTGTGCATGTAGTTAGTATTGCACACATTAAAAACGTATGTGGTGCAGCCTTGGTAATCGTAAGAGCCACAATATCAACAACAGCAGTTCCCACAGCTATTGCCATGTTCATAGTCTAATCACTCTGCCACAGCAGCAGCTAACTATAATAATTAACCTCAGTTTTTTTAACATTAGCTGCAAAGAAACAGACTTGCGCCCAAGTTACCTACCATGATATATTTTCAGCATAACTCTCAACCTACAGAGGCAAACAGACTAACCCATCTTACGTCACGTTAACTAATAAAATGAATGCTACCACATTACTATTACTAATGCATTATGACATGCCATGATAGCTAAACTGCTGCAAAACTTTTACCTGACACGTGCGAACTGCTATGCGTGTCCGCCGCTCAAGACTGATGGGGCAGGTTTATTTTCACGCTAAAGTCCCCAATTGCCTACTGTGACTTTAAGAGCATGTGTGAATTCACTTGTTACTGTTAGTGGAAAAGAAAAAGGCAAAGATTGCAAAAAAAGTGAAATGCATGAAAAAAACAAAAAACAAAGAAAAGGAAAACAAGCGCATGTAAAGAACATGAGAGGAAGGCCAGCAGTGTGCTTGCTTCAGGTAGACTGGCTCAGGCAGAGCAAAGACAGGAAGAAATTCCCAGCGGGAGGGCCAGCTCATTATGATATCCTGTTACAGCCTGGAGCAGCTTACCAGCTACAGTTTAGTAGACGTTACAGACTCCCTCCCTCTCTCTCTTTCTGCCTGTCTCTAACACATATAACCGTTGCACATTCATGTAAATTAGAATGAGATAAGATGTCTCCCTCAGAAGTCTCTCTTTGCTCATTTAAACGTGTTTTCAGGACAGTTTTGTCTCCTTTTTGTCATTTTCCAACTATTGCAAACTGCTCTCCTCTGCTTTAAGGCCCCTGCCCCCCCCCCCCTTCCTGACTAGTGTTCCTTCTCAGTTTTTATTGCGCACAATGATTATACATCATTGAGGCTGCCTTACCTTTTCATTTCCATGGAACCAACTCCCAATTACACTCATCAAAGATGGGGGGAGGAGGAGGGGAGGGCACAGGTTTGGTTACAGTTTCAAACGCCACTAGACTTCCTGTTGCTGAAAAAGAGCCTTAGGAAAGCTGAAGGGATGTTTTCTTTTTTTTCCCCCCTACGAATGATAAAAGCCAATGTTTTCCAGACATGACACGCATCTTCAAAATAGCTGTTCAAAGAATGCAGTAAAGTCTGAAACAGATGCATCGCAGTATGCTGAATGCTGGGTTGTTTTGACAGAAACACATCAAGGCCTGTTAAAAACAGGCATTACGACATCGCCGCACAGACAACATCTCCTTTAGGATCTCCGCAAAAGGTCGACCTTTGATCCCAGTCGGAAAAAACACCAGAACCTGATCGTGTTCTCAGCTTTGTCCTGATCCAAAGACAATATTGATACACTAATAGCTTTTAATTATGAAGGTTCAGGTTTAACTCCTTCTGCGATGACTCACCAGCACTGTAGCATCACTCCTTTCTTCATCCTTGACTCATAATCCCATTGGCAGCTACTTCTGCCCCACCAGAAACAGTTGCATTTTATGTTTGCCATTAGCAGAGGTGCTGAGAGGCCCGAAAATGTAACGAGTTTTTCGACGAAGCCGCAACTTTATGAGTTTTCAGGAGAACATGTACCACACAGCGAGATGCTGGGGGATGCAGAGATGGTAGCTGGAAGTTTTCGGGGTTTTTTCAAGTGTTTGTGTGTAGCTCTGTGCATTTAGTGAATTCGTATAAATTCCATGCCCTGATTTGTTACCACAGACGCCAAACCAAAGTGTAATTGCATGCAAGTTTATGAGATAGTGGGTGATTTGGCAAAATAAATGTGTATGTGTGTCTGGGGGGTGGGTATGGTATAGAGATCCTCCTTTTCACAAACACACACTCACTCTCTCACACATACACACACCCACAGACATATAGACATTAAATGAAAGGGTTACATTGTCTGTAGTTGCCATGGTAATTCAGTAAAGGTTATGTGGGAGGCGTAAGAGCAGAGCAAGATTATGTCTGCGTTTTCCCTCATTTATGACAAAATTATGTGTAATAGTTCAGGGCTTCATTGAATCAAGGCTTTATTTGGGTTACAGTAAATGTCATCCAACAGTCAGGAGGGAGAAAGCAGGGCAAAGAGTCTACCAGCTAACCAGCAATATATGGATTTAGGTTGTGGAATCATAAAATCTGTTTGTGCAAATAAATATTGGATCTTTGTATAAACTCAGCTAGCAAAGGAAGGGCAGTACTGGAAGTGATCTATTGGTCGGTGGTGTAGAGTTCTGACCACATTATGCTGTGACATCATGTGAATCAGGGTGGGGTCAGCAATCCCATCTGAAGGAGTCATACAGTACTTCTTTCAGTATTTAAGGAGATTCCATGGCCTACCCAAAACATTGGAGGTAAATGGAATTTAGTTTGTGGTGCTTAGAGCGGTGGAAAAAAAGAACCTTGAAGATCAGGCAAAGTAGTCTGACATGGATTAAAAAACCACTCCGTTGTTTGAGATGCAGTATTCACACAGGAGGAAAAAACAATGCTCATCATATGATGTTTGAATGGATGTAATGAATGGATGAAAAGGAAAACTGAAACCTCTCGGAGTGTTTTATGGGTAGTCATTTTTGTGTTAGATGCATTGAATCAAATAGAAAATTAAGTTTTGTTTCTCTTGTTCCCTCGGTTGCAATCTTGGTCACTGTCCTCTCTTTATCTCATTCTTTTTAAACTAGCTGGGAACTGCATATAACATTTTTTTTAACATCAGTCAACATTACAATATTGATTCTAGTAGTCCCTAGTGCTTACTTAAAGCTGTTTTCAACCAAATAGCTTCAAGCACAAAGGAGCCTCAGGAACCAAATCAGGTACAAAAATCCCTTTTGCCTCTCGGTTTGCATTTCCACCTCATCTAAAGAACCATCAAGATGAGGCAAACTGGTCTGATAACGGATTTCAAGAACTACAGTGTCATATGAGACTCAATTCTCACATGAGGAAACATCAACACAGTGCCACCACGTTGTTGGGTTGTTCCTGGACTATACAGCACAGCACAAGATATAACATGTTAATTAGTACGCTATAGAGGTAGTTGGATTTTGTTCCGTTTTGACATAGCCAGGCCTCGTGCTAAGCTAAACATCAGCTGGCTATAGTTTCATATTTACTCTACACCAGTAAGCGAATAAGCAAATTCCCTCAAATGTCGAACTATTCCTTTAAGAACTGCTGCTGATCCTGGAACTATGGTAGAGGAACTAACTTTAAATGGACTTCACTTATAAAGCACTTTTTCAACCTTAACGGTTCTCAAATCGCTTTACAGATTGGTCTCATTCACCCATTCACACACAAATTCACACACTGATGGCGACGGAGCTGCCATGCAAGGTGCTGACCTCCATCGGGAGCAACTTAGGGTTCAGTGTCATCGATATGTGGACAGGAGGATCGAACCGCTCTACCCCCTGAGCCACAGCCGCCCTTTAGACCCTGGTTTCTCCAGTTGAAAGAAAGGTAAGGTTCCTGAGTTCCTGAAATGGTCCCTGGGCTTCTAGATATAGATTAGTGTCCTTGGTGCTTGTAGGGTTTCACTGTTTTGTTCGAAAACTTCAGCAGGTTAGATGTTTGAAGCCCGATCTTCACCTTGCTCACTGACTATCTGGAAACATTACAAGGTGCTCTGCTATAATATGAGGTTGTAAAAGGCTCAATCAAACATCTTGTAGTTTCTGACGCCTCTGTAGGACATATTTCTCTTCCTGGTGTTGTTTTCCGTGGTACACTGCCAAAGGCACTTGTTGTTATGATAATGTGTACCTCGCTCTGGCTCTGGGAATGGTTTACCACCGTAATTAGTGTTTGTAAGCAGCACTGAAGGAATAAGAAGAAGCACCTGGTGACAAGCCTGCATTCACACACTCGCGCACAGACACACACACACACCTGGGAAGCCGAGGGAGGAACAACTGGTTTTGAGTGCTGAGTTCAAAGTTTCGGCTGCATTTTTTTCCTCTCTTCACAAACACACAGGCGTGAGAACACGAACATGGGCGACTACTGCCTCTTTAGGAACGTTCCCTCCGGATAGTAAACCATGGATGAGAAAGACCCGAGGAATTACTTGCTCTGCACACCCGCCATGCCTTCCAAACATAAGATAAGATAAACCTTTATTGATCCCCAGCGGGCAAATTCAGCTGTTACTGCAGCACAATGACAACAATAAGTCCAGATAATATAAAACATGAAGGCATTTGAACAATGCCAGTTCATTTCTGCCATAATTTTCCAGGAACAGAAACTTTCTTCCAGCAGCTCCCGGTCTGTCATTTAACGCTCGCAACTGGTTTCAACCAGCTCAATGGGACTTTCTGACTACTCTGAGAGACAACGAAGAAATGCTGACTTAAAGCAGAAGCTCTGCCTTTTCAGTTCCATTGCGGTTTTGGGGGTTGAACATTTGTCAATAGGACACATATATGAATATCTTAGACCTACTTACACTATCAGTCAAATTGAATTTTTTTAAAATTTGAATTCTTCTCACTTTTTGTCCAAGGAAATATAAACTATAATGACAATGCAGCTATTGAGCATATATTTCTGGTTTTCAAAAGAGGATAAAACACCTTTTGGGAAAAATTTGTGGAAAGCATCTAAGCTTTGATGGTGTGTTCCTGACTGGAGCATGTTACATTGTCCCACAAACATTGACTGAAGATGGCTGAAGATCTGCAGCGGGACTTCTGATGAGCTCACTGGAAGGACCAACTGGGAAGACTGGAAAAATGGAGGTGAATGAGGTGGAGGAGGGTTGCATCAATCCGACACTGAAATGACAGCTGACAGCAGCAGAGAAAGGAACAGTTTAAAATTTTGACAGCAATGAGATGATTGGCTCACAGAGGTTGTGGCAAAATCTCATTGGTTTAACTGAAAGAGGGAACGCCCTCAGTCAGCTGATTGAGTTGAAAGCAGGAACAGACAGAGACAAAGATAGATAATAAATAAATATATAAGCATGAAGAAAGTCAAGCTTCATAAGTCTTTTGACCTTTTTCAACAGGCTGATTTAAGCTATCTGTTGTTTTACAACATTCCACATTTGAGGGGACCCATTGTGTTTTAATTTGTATTTCATTTGGAAAGTAGAAGCTAGTTAGCATAGGTTGCTAATTGCTAATGGTAGCTCCAATTCCCACTAGACATAACTTTTCGTTCATGTTATTTAAACACCTGCTGAGCCATTGGCAGCTCCCCCACATTCAGCGCAGTGTTTGTCTCACATTATATAAGAGAGTCTAGCTAGCGTTAGCTCTTTCTCCTGTTAACTGTCAAGTTGTTGTGACTGCAAATGACCAGACTGTCAAAACTCACAGCATTGAGTTGTCCTGTAACCTCTGCATTTTGTACGTTACCAGTGATTCGAACCACAGCATGTAGTAACATATGTTCACCTACACAAGAGCGCTTATATAAGCAACGGCTAACAGTGTCAGCACCCCAGGTGGTTAACTGCCTTTGCGGCCATCAGAATATAAGTGATATAAGGAGCTATTTTTAGTACCTACACACAGATATGAAATCACGCTCCATGCAGAACACTAATTTTCTAGCAAAAAGTAATTTTAATTTAAATTTGACTTAAGACAGAGAGCGGAAGAACAACACTCCACATGTCGAGGAGAGATTTCCTTCTCTAGTCAAGTATCCAGCGTTACTACATAGACAATGACATTTTTAAAATCATTACACACTAACTGTGGACAAACTTCTATCCTCCGCCCCTGCTCACAGATGTTTTGTGTGTCTGGGACAGCTTTTGTAGGTCCCATCACCCTGTCATTTGAGCTGTTTAAACCCTGAGAAACCTCTCATCTTCCCTTGGTTTCTCCATTCATTTTATCCTTAGGGCTCTGTTCCATCGCCAACTCATAATGGCCATGCCGCTAAACATAGGTCCCTGACGTTTACGTAGACAGAGACTGAGGTGAACATTTGCATATATGGTGCAGAGTGAATGGTATAAGGAGGTAAAGTCAGAGAGTAGCCTGCAAGCTCTTTGTGATGTTAAAGGAAAAATGTCCTGGATCATTACATTTGTTGAGGCCTTATTTAGGGTTTAAGAAGTGTCATTACTTGACATTATAAATCATTATGGGATTTGGGACTCCTTGTAGGCCAATATCCACAGAAAGGGCTCTGTTCATCTCATGCAGTAATGCACAGATAGAGTTGGCGCTGTCCACTCTCTGATTACTTAAGTTTTTTTCTTAAGACTTAAGTTTTTGCTATTAACCAAGCCACAATCCCAGTTTGGCATGTACTGTGTCTAAGCACTAATAGTAGTGTAGAAAATAACATACTGTATGTGCCAGGTATTCAGCCCATAGGAAGCTTTAGCATGTAGTGGGCAGTGACGTGGGTGCTCATAAGCTCACTGTTTCCATTCCAGCAGAGCAGGATGATGTCAAAGCCTGAGGTGCCATGAACATTGTAGGGTTTAAATCTATTATGCTCTAAAACAGTTATTGGCTCAAACATACAGTCACATTAATTACTATGTGACCAACAGCTTTTATGGCATTTATAATGAGTGGTTAAAGGTCATTGTGAAAGATTGTAGAGACAGAATGGTAGCTACAGTAGCCTATGTTTCTCTGTGACCAGACACATGATTTTACCCGACAGAAGTATGCAGACCTTTTACTTAAAGCAGTAATAGTAGATTTTTTTTTCAGTGGAACAGCCTGTAAACACAACAGCATTCATTTGGAGTCATGTTCCTGGCCGCCTGACGAATGATGAAAGTCCAATATTCACTCTTCTTTTAGCTCTGTTTTGGTCTCTTGAGGGAAATATCTGGCTCTTTAGCTCCGCTATGTTCACCAGCTAGTCCTTAACTTTGCCTTTCTCCTGTTAAGTGCTAATCATAGTGTACGGTGGATTTATCACAGATTTTTGATCCGAAACATCTGCCTGCTACTGGAAACAAGTTGGATGAGAGCCATGAGACTAAACCAAAACAGTAAAGTTGTGGGCCACAAAACCAAAACGCTAAAGACACAAGATGCTAAAACGCTGAGGATAACTGTAGAATTGGGTGATAGTTCTCTATTGATGCATCGCTACAACCAACCCCTTGCATAATACATGTAGTCATTTGATCCATCCAGTACTATAAATTACTGATAAGTGCAGCTTTAATTTAAAGAGACAATACCACAATTTAAAAACACTCACAATTAATAGTAAAAATAGTTAATAAGGTTTGGAGAAGGCGTCTTTGTTTCAGTACATACGTACATGAACACACATGCTAAAAATCCCAGGTTCCTCCAAGTATTTTTCCTGGGAAAGGGGAGTAGATTTTGACGAGAAATCAGGTGAAATACTGGGATCTCAATTTTCAGTATAAAACCTGATTAAAACTAACCTCTAGTTAAACGATTATGTGTTTCAGTTTCTGAAACACTTTCAAAAAAGGGCTGGTTTTCTAATTTATGAAAAGCCACGGTACAAGGTTTTGATCGGACAACAGCAGCACCATTGTATGATGAAAGGAACCTTTAAAGACCCAAGTCGCAGAAACTAAATCAGTGTCTTCATTATGTAAATAAGTGCAGTGTGCATTTTAGTGCAGCTGCTCCGTTCACAATGCTCTGTGTGTGCGTCACTCATGGTTCATCAGTGTGCGTGACATGTGTTCAAGCTTAACAAGCAGCTCTTTGACTGTTTACCCTCAGCGTTTTGTTTGTCCTGCCGGCTCCTTGCTTTTATTCTGTTTGTAGAAGAAGAGAAGGGAAGAAGAAGAAGAAGAAGAAGAAGAAGAAAGGGAAGTGACTGAGGGGTGGGCAACAAATGCCCATGTCAGCAGAGGAGTAGAGACAGATTATTTACCACGCTGTACGGTGGACTCCGAAGGAGGCCTGCTTAATGAAAGACGAGGGGTGTTTAGAGGAGGGCGTAGCCGTTCAGTTCGCATCTCCCACCAGCAGACAGTAGGTTGAGGACAAACACTCGGCTACTAAATTACTGGGGGTTTGTGTGTGTGTGTGCTTAGGATGTAAGCGTAGGTGTGTTAATTAAGGCATCTTGCACATTCCTTCATTTTGAATCTGTGAGTGGTGTTTTCAGGGTGGGGCTGTGGTTGTAGGCACTGCAGGGTCGGGGGAGGTATACTGTGTCTGTTGGTCTGTTGTTGGGGGGGGGGGGGTTTGGTCTCTCTAGCTCTTCATTACGTAAACAGTGTTTATGTTGTCCACTGAGAACCCCCAAAGGGATGTTTAGACAGAGGCCTTCATCAGCTAACGCTGAAGCCATTAGCAGCAGGCACACACACACACACACACACACACACACACACAAGTGCTCCAATACATGCAGTGCACACACAGGCACACAATCACAGAACAAACACACTTTCATTCTTTCCTTCTTCATTTCTTCTAGGGAGTTTTTGTTCAGCTGTTCAAGGGAGTAGCATGAAGATAAATGAAGGAACAAAACTCACTTGACCACACACACACACAGACACACACTACAGCACAACTCAAGATAACCCTCATATCTGCATGTGTGTGTGCGTTGGAGAGAAGGAGGGAGGTGTACAGTACAGTAAAGCTACCAATGCTTTGCCTCACATTTCTGAAAAACAACTCTGCAGTGTCCTGAAAACGAACCATCCGGCCGTGAGGTTTCCATCCAACAAACACAATACCATTCTCTTTATGTCACTGAGTGCCCTGTGTCATCCAGCATACGCAGCAGGCACTGTATCCAGCTCTCATTTCCCTAAATTTAATCAAAATCATACTCGCACAAAGCTCTACAAACAGGCAGCGCAACTCGCAAAACATATAGCATGTATGGTCTCTGTAATCACATGAATGCTGCGGGTGTACAGATGGTTAATTGGAACTGGCAGCAAATGAGCGAGCGCGAGCCAGCGTTTGGAAAATAGGAATAAAGAGATTGGAAGAGGCACGTAATTACCCCGGGGCGCATTCAGACATCAGAGGACAGTTTTCTCTTTCTGCTGCCCTGTTTGTTTTGTAACAGTTATACGTTTAACTGCTCTTGTTCCAGTCAGAGCAGGCGACTCTGAGCAGCAGCCACCTCACAAGGCAGGATTCAGCTAGTGTTACTCTGATGGATTAACACTAGCTGGACATCAGTGACAGGGAGCTAAAAGAAAAGAACTGAAACTGAAGACCTTTATTGTCCTGCAAGTGAAAATTCTGAAACAACAAAACAATTGAAGACAATAAAAAGTGTGAATACAATAAACGCAATTCAAAGGTGATATTAAGAGTCCATGCAAACTACACCAAATAAAAATAAAATAAAGTGCTAGGCCGTGCAGGGGGAACCAAGCGGTTTATGGAAACAAGTGTGTCAATTGCCCGTGGAATAAATAAAAACTTGAACCTGGATCTCTGACATAGGAAAATGTAAATTTAAATGTAAATGTAAATGTAGATTTTCTTAACCAGAGGATGGTCCAAATTCACTGAGATGGATTTTGGTTTCAATGTGATTTGTCAATTAGGAAGGCTGCTGCAAAATAAAGAATTGGTGGTCATCATAAGGCAAACAACCATGACATAAATAGGGCTCATTCTTTTCTTTTTTCATTCAAAGCTACTCTAATTAATGTCTTTATATAAACAATGGTTCAAATGGCTATGTGTAATGGGAAAGAGGTCACGGGAAGTTAGTTAGTTCACCCAACTCTGCAGTTCTATCGAGCTTTTAGCCCTCTTCATCGTTTTGTTTCTGTGGCCGCAATTTGACTTTTTTGTTTCACTCTCACCAGCCTCATCAGCTTCGTTTTCAGCTGCAGCAACTAAAGAGCCAGCTCATTTTCTCAGGATTTGGTGGAGAGAACAAACACTGAGCTAAAAAGAGAGTGAATATTGGACTTAAATTTGCCAGGTGGCCAGAAACATGACTCCAACTGAATGCCAATGTTGCTCTGTGTCTGCTGGGTGTGTAAATAAGCAGCTGTTTGCTAACTTTGTTAAATTGAAAAGAAACTTTGATTTACAGTTTAAAAAAATGTGTTTGAAAATATTTTTAAAATGTCATTTATGGCGCCAACTCTTCTTTTCTTTTGTTTTCTTCTTTTTTTAGAGGGATTCGTGCATAATTACAGCTTATTTGGATTCCCTTCCCATTCTTCTCTTTACTTTCTATTACTAGAAGCATTTTCTGACCTTATTTACTGTAAACTGCGGTGATAGTCAGGAAACGGCTACTTTTGAACGTGTGGTTTGTGTGAAGTTGGGGTGAAAATTGATTTAAGACGGTCTGTTCCTCTTAACAACATCCAAATATTTTTCAGTTAAAAATGGTAAATACCAAAAACAGTGACAGCGTTCAGTATAAATAAGGTTCAAGCCAATATAAGTGATTTCTACCTTTAGAGAAGCCCCTCTTTTGTCACGGTTCGGCCCCTGGGTGCTTTTATTTTGAAATTCTGTCTTGTGTTCCCGCCTCCTGTCTCAGCCCTCAGTGTTTTCACCTGTGTTTGTGCTCACCTGTTTCTGATCCCCTCGTCAGTCCCTTCCCTATTTGTACCTGTCCTTTTCAGTTGGTTTTCGTCGGTTCATTGTTCAATGTTGCGTGTCGTTCGTCCTATGTTGTTTGCGTCCCTACCTNCCTACCTGCCCGCCTGACTATCTACCTGCCTGCCCTGCCTGCCTACCTGTCTCCGTACCTGCCTTTCCCAAATAAAAACCCCTTTTGTTGTATCTTCACCCGCTGTCTGCATCTGGGTCCTTCCCCTGCTCCCCACACCACAACATCTTTAGTAGTTTTATGTATCATATTTCATATACTTTTGACACTGCAGTATGAATATAAGTGGAGGGAACGTCATGCAACCTGATTCTCAATCATTGCTACTGGTAATAATACATTGTACTCACCAAGTTAAAGGAATAGTTTGATAATACACTTCTTGATGTTCAACCACTTCCCTCAGCAGTATGGATGGGCTTTACAGATGCATGAGGCTGGATGTTTCGGATGGGGCAGCAGGTTGCGTGCCGTGCCTACGATGATGCATTAGATCACAACAGCAACCACGCTGCTTGCGTGACACTGCCACGGCCTTTGCATGCATTGGCAACAGCTGTACACAGTGCTGTCTGATTCAGATGCAGCACCTGTGGAAGAGAAGAAAACTGGACGTTATGTCAGTGGAAAGTGTTTGAAGTGATGAGATGTGACAGGAGGAACGAACCTAATCAAGCACTTGGTAACGACCCCTCTCTTCCTCTTGTTGTGGTTTCTGTTGTTGCTTGGATCGTGTAAAGCCTTAAGGACTTGTGGAGGCTCTGTCACTGGCTCAGCCTGGAAGTGTTTATCTCATTCTTATCAGGAACTCTTCCTCTTTCCTTCCACTAGTCTACCACTTGACATGGGATGCCCACCACGCTATGTTTAGAAAGGGGTCTTAGAATGAGGCGACTGACTCATCAGACCACAGACTGATTTACTCACACGGCACACACACACACACACACACACACAGACACACACACAGACACACACACACACACACACATGCATTCAATGTCCAAGTGTGCAATCTGCAGCCCTCAGGTACTCTAAACACACACACACACACGCCATGTTGCGTGCTCTCCCTGTGTTTAGTCTTAAAAAGTCCAGGAAACGCCCCTCCTTTGAAGCTCCTAAGAAGCCCGAGCATGCCTTCCAGCGTCTCCCCTGCTCTGGGTTTAGAGCTGCTGTGGCCTATATGGATCCAGTTAGAGCCTCACTATAGGAACGTTCATATTTTGTCTTTATGGGCATGTAAAACATTCTGTTTATATTATAATGTACCACAGAACGGTCTATTAGCTGTAATAGGCTCCTTGGCAAAACTCCAAATAATGAATAAAATAAACAATGTGTGTATTCTTTCCCATCACAGCCAGCCCTGCTAAATGGAGTAACAGAGAAACACTTCGACACGGGCGATAAAACCGGTTTAAGAATAATTCAGTGCCTTGAATTGAATTAGCCGCGTAGCCCCGGGCAGTGCAGAGAGAACACATAAAACATGAGATTTGTCAAATGCATTTACTTAGCTGCTGGGACTGCTTGGGTCCCTTCAGCCACTTCTCCCTTGGATTGTAGGAGAATACAAAAGTGGCATTCTCTCTTTAACAAGACATTTTAAAAGTCTAAGTGGCACAGATACATTTGTGTACATTTGTGTGCTGGTCAAAGAAATAACTTTGAATGTTCATTTTAAACAGGATGTAACACAGAGTGGCCTCTGGCATTTGAGTTTTGGCTCTTTGATTTTGACTCACTTTTTGTTTTTGTTGATGTCAACATCCAGAATGATTATCCATGCTTTCAAATTGTGACAAAAAATTATAGAAGATTAAACTGAACTTAATTTTATTTCAAACATCCAATGGAGCTTGAAGGTTCCCAATCAAAACCAGTGCTTATAACCCTTTTCCACTGCAGGAGCTATTCTAGGAACCCAGGAACCTTTTTTGCAACTTAGGATCTTTTTTTTGTTTTGTTTTGTTGGCATTCTTGCCTTATAGAGACAGAGCGCTTCATACTCGCCCACCAGAGGAAAACAATTAGCGTCACATATGCAACCAAGGGCTGAAACGCTAACAAAATGCCTGTAGCTAGCTAAAAACATTAGATTTCAGCACGTCAGAGGATTGTTTTAGCTCCCTCTGTCTACCAGAGAGGACAAACTCAATATTGTGGGTCTGTCTCAGTGTCCCTTCTCAAGCTAAGTTACTGTAGTTAGCTAAGGCACAAACATAATACTGCATAGCTTTCTGATTTAGCCACATTCCACTACACAAGCATCTTACTGTCAAAATGCTTTAGCTTAACTTACAGTAATATAGTGAGCCTAAAACTGACATTTGGATGTTTGACTGAGGCTACCAGTGACAAAATGCACACATACGTAGGCATACTGAGTGTCAGGATCCCACAGTTTCCCCATTCTTCCTGCTGATGCCTCATGTCTGAATCCACTTTTGTCTTCTTAAAGGCTCAGTTTTTGGGTTCCGACAGTTTCTGTTGTTTGCTAGCAGACCGAAGTGTCAAGGAGGCACCTTCACGCAATACAAAGTCAGTGGAGAGCGATGAATTGTTTTCCCCTCTGGTGTGGGCAGGACTTAAATGCGCTCTGTCTCTATATTGATAGGTGACAGAGTAGCACTGGTTGTTTCAATATCCAATAGTTGGCAAGCAGAAATAGCTTAGCATAAAACAGTCAGCAAATTGTTGCTACTTTGGAGACAGGTATATTTCAATCTGTTTCCACCTCTGTATGTCTTTTTTTGTTAATCAGTAATCTTCAAAGAATAGCACTGTCTGCGTTGTTCAAGAACGGGAACTGCATCTCAAACAAAGCCGTTTTTGATCAGTTATCAGCTTATGTACCTAATCTTCATGGTTCTTCAGATGCAGTGGAAAAGCAAACAGGAATGCACATAAGGGCCTTTAAGTTCCTGGGGTTATTTGATTGAAAAAGAACTAAATTTTGAGGTTTATGTGCAATATGTATAAATATTCATGTAGCCTAGCTAAGGATGGAGGACATCAAACAAAATTTGTCATCAGGGAAGTTTAAAAAACTAACTGAAACCATGCAGGGACATCGACGGTATGAAGGCATTTCGATTTGCTTCCGCTTAGATTAACTGTGTTGGGCTCAGGTCTGGGTTCAGACGGGTTTCGGAAACAGAATGCCTGTTGGGTTCGGGCTCGGTTACTACTCTCTCGGACTCGGACAGAAATACGCGGCCCAAGACGCACTCAAATTTGTGCAAACTGTCAAGAACACCAATCAGCTGTGTGACTGGGACCAGCTCCAGACCTATTCATACTGGACCCCCAGATTACAGAAGCTCTGTAGTGGACCAAAACAGGTGTTTTGTGATCCCTGGCTCTTTGCAAAAGATTGTAAAACACATTTCGGCAAAGCAGATGCTTTCCAACATGCAGGCACGAGGTGAAGGGCGAATTCTCAAACACCATGTCACCCAGCTGCTCTGTTTTCAAAACAGACTCACACTGAGGCAAATATTACGCACTATTATCCCATAATTAGAGCTGGTATAAAGAGTAGCTACACCCATTGATTCAGTGTTTTTACCACACCCATCAAACCTTCAGGTGTGTCATGCTGGGTCTTTATTACGTCCGGTATAATTAAGTCTTTGTCTCTATGTGTGGCTCCTCTTATGAAACTGAAACAAAATGCAGAAAATATCACTCAGTCTTGCATGGGGTCTTTTTTCCCCATCGGCATAAAGACAAACAAAAACGACCTCAGTGGTATGCTACTTCTGTGCAGCCGAGCACTGATTATGATATGCTGAGGGCATACAGAGCCACCAGTGTGACCTCTCTGATGGCAGATAAGGCTTCCTGCAGTGAGACAGACAGAGACATAAGAAGAGGACAGACCCTAGAGGAAGACACACAGAGACATAACCTGGAGGAGACCCCAGGAAACCCCTTTGGACCATCAGATAAGCACAAAACACATAAACAACAAAGGCAAAAATCCCCTTTTTTCCCTCTCTCTCTGCAAAGCATGCATGTGAATATACTTATGCAGGCAATCATGTGAGTGCACACACACACACACACACACACACACACATCAGTGCTGGGATAGTTTAGGTCAGTGTGTATGGATAGCAGTGGTTGAGGATCGTCCCTGGGGGAGCCAGCCGTTCCTCTGGCCTGTCTGGAGATAAGACCTTGAAGATAACATTTCCCCGAAAAATCCCCCATTTCTCCTCCTCACTCTCTGCCCTACACTCGTCTTTGCACTCTCCTCTCCTCCCTCAATATCTCCTTTACCTCCTCTCCTTGGTACTGCCAGCAGTCCAGAGCCCATATTTATCAAGCGTCTCAGAATAACTCCGAAGGAACTGCACTGAAAGTTAACCTCAGACCTCCTACCTCAAAGTAGGACTTCGAAGGTATTGATGAACCCTCAGCAAAGAGAATGACTATTCCTGAGAGAGAGTCTGTTTGTGGTTTACGATACTCTCAGTCTCAAGTAGAAACTATGATGATGTTTTGTAGTTTTTCTCACGGTTGCAGTTTAGAGTATTAAACAGTGGTAAAATCTGAAACCCAGAAAATAGCAACATCATTATCAATGGATGCAGACCAAAATCTCCTGGAAACTTATGAACAGGTTAGGCCACCTTTGGTGCTCTTCTAAATATGTCCTGAGCTCAGAGTCATTTGCAAAGTTACAAAAGTTGATCAAATGATTCCTAGTCCTAAAAGTAATACCAGAAATTCGTCACTCTGACAATTTTTGGCCAGTTAGGAGTGGTTTCCTACTTTCAGACGATTGAGAAATACAGGCTCAGATGCCTAGGAGGGTGAAGGAAGGTAATTTCACGAGAGCATCAGTTTTCTTTCATGTTTCTTTTTTTTTTTAACACACACTGACAATTATGTGTCCTGGTAATGTGTAAAAAATTCCACATACTGAATTTAGGCACCTTATTTTCGCTGCGTTATTTTGTCTATATTGTAGTTTGCATCAGACTTTTCAGCAGTTTAAGAATCTTTTTTCTCCTCTGAAAATCTTTTTTCTCCTTTTTCTGCATACAATGCCAAAAAAAAGTGAAGAGTCCAAGTAGTGAACCAATGTAAAAGCTCACTGTGAAGAATGTAACCCTCAACTGTTTGTTTAACCAGTATGAAAAGATAATTTCCCTTTACTCTGAATGAAGTGGTCCAGTTTGACAGTGTCTGAGTTGATGCACCCTGACAAATTCCTCCATGTTTTGTCAGTTAGCGTGGGGCCTTCAGAACGATGACCCCAGACTCACCTCTGTGCACAACGCTGGGCCCAGGGAACCCACTCGGCCCCAATAATGAGATCATTACCAACAGTTAATTAAAAGCGATGCGTCTTCTAAAGCTTTGCTCCATATCGCAGTGTCCAAACAATTGCATCCCTTGTGGACGCCCGAGGATGAAAGGGTGAGCCAAATGGAGGAGAACGCCCATTGTCCTTCTCCTGAGAAACTGTCTTTCCTCTCTTTTTGCCTTTCAATGAATTCTTTGTGTTTGCGCCGGGGTCCAGGGCAATCCTCTCGGGCTCAGAGGGACAGAGCTGTGCCGAACCGAGCTGTACCCAGCCCTAGTGTCAGCAGGCCGGAGCTTGGGGCTGGACAGAGGCCTGGTGAGGAAGAGCAGAGGGACTGTCACACTGTCTGAGATTCTCTGGAAAGATACAATGTTTACTGGCCAATCAAAGCACTGTATCACTTTTAATAGGACTACAACACATAGATTAGATTTTGTTTTCTGCATTTTGCAGATTCAGGACAATAAGTAGAACAAGTATTCAGAGTTGTATTACTGTCAGGATAGAAAATCTACCAAAACAGCTATGACAACTGACACTAAAATGATCCATTGAAATTGGTGAAAAAAAAAGCTAATTGAAGATTTGAAGGAATAAATAAAATATACAAAGAAAATAAATTAAACCAATAAAGCATTTTTCTCCTGGATTCTGCCGTACGTAGGCCACACTCATTTTCCGCATAAAGAGATTTTACTGACAGATTTCAACTTGTTTTACACTTCTTCTATGAAGTTCATCCAATCTTCTTCAAATCATAACTTGGTACGTATCATATTCTATAGATCTTAATACCATTTTCCTGTAACTGGTTGTCACATTCTTGGAAGTTGGACAGGTGTGGCATAATTGACAGACATTGACATATTTATTGAACATTAGGTCTTCGCACAGCAGACATTTTGACTTGTCATAATATTTAAAGCACGGGTGTTACTATTAACCTTAACAATGGCTCTGTTGTATTCAAATTTTCTAGTAAGCCATGACTGTAAGTGTGTTTCCATCCACCAATTTTTGCACATAACAAGACCAGAGTGGAATTTGGATGAAATGCTCACATTAAACTGCAAGCGATGCTACAACATTCAATGGCATTTCACATATTGTATCACAAATTATATACAAATTTAGATTTGACTCAGTGGTTATGACTCTTGCACAAATTTACAAATCATGCAGTTCTTATTTCTCCTTTGCTGAACTTAAAGAACTCTGTATAGTCTCTGCATATCCAACAGCTGATATTACCCTGCAAAATACATACTTGCTGTGTGATAATGTTTCGTCTACAGACTCCCTTATAGAAAAAACAACCCACCAATCATTTTCCCTTCTCTCTCTATCTGTCTGCATGATAACACTGGCGGACACATGTTCCATAGTCGGCGGCTCTCATTCGTTATCTGCTGTGTGCTTGCTGTTTTTTTACCAAGAGAACTTTAGAAGAGGAACGAAGATTCCAGACAAGTATGTCGAGGATATCTCCTGGTCCAGGGCCACTTCCCTTATCACTTTGACCATGTCTGTGTGACCCTGAGAGGACCCAGAAAGGACACCAACTGTCCTGAGAGAAAGAGAGAGAGGCCTTTAGAGATAAGGCCCAGAAACTGGAAGGAAAAACATACAGTTGCTGTGATGAAACAGAGCTTTATTATTAATAGTGAAGTGACTCTTGATCAAAGACTGTACTGTACAAGTCTGTTTGAAGTAGTCCAGGCTTTGAGACTTTATTTACACAAGCCTTAGATTAGGGGTTGAGGTATGTTACAACTCATATCACACAAACATAACCCTTTCTGTCTTTTCACTCATTGAACATAAGGTCAGTGTCAATATATTGGTGCTGTGGAGGGGGAAGTGATATGATTAAGGCACCAAACTCTGCAGAAACATGTTCAATTTTAGCTAAAATGCAAAGAAAAACTCCTGCACACTGTCCAGTTTGCTAAAATAATAATTTATTGTGATGTTTCGGTGCTAGACCTTCATCAGGCAAATGGTTTGTGGCAATGAGAAGCCATCTTAAATAGGGAGTGGCGGTAAGTCTGCACCCAATCACATTCCCCACGTGCAATAGGAAGGCATAAATAGGAATGAATACCAAACATCAATTTACTATATAACAATCAACAATATCATACATGAAAAATAAAAATAAAACACTGTATAGTGACAATCTAGATTCTTGTAGATTCTACAACATACATCCCCAGATATTGCAGATTATATTTGTAGATTAACCTGTAGGGATTCATGGCAAATGAAAAATAAGCATCAATAGAACCTTTCAGCTCCCCAAAAGTGAAGCCAAAACATCTGGATCACCCCCTGGTGGCTGGCTGCAATATGGGTCATAAACCCCACCCCTTCCATGTGTTAGTGGATGGGACATGGGCCAAACTGAAAAATGTTACCAAAGATGGTTTCTGTAATTTTAGGTAGTTCTTATCACGCTGATGTTTGTTCAAGTGTTCATTTTTCTGATAAGTTTGGTTTTAATTAGTTATGCGATGCTATAAAAACGGCGTGTCATGTCATGATTGACAACTGTGAGTGTGCTTGCGATTGGTTCAGGCGAGTGTCTAGGCAGGAACTCCAAACCCCGGCTCCACCGCGGATCACTAGTGCGCAGACTCTGGCCCCCGTATCCGGGATATTTTGGCTTCATTTTTGTACAGTAGGAGGAAGTAGAGACGTGTCGTCCATCTTTATATACAGTCTATGATATGAACACAATCCACAGGTCACATTGGTAAATGAACCTGATGATATATGTACATATTCACGTATCCAGGACTGTCTGGAGCTGGACAAGTAATTAATCTTTAGTAAATTTTAGCTAAAGACAGAAAAACCTGACAGTCTACAAAATGACATGCTAGGTAGGAGAATGCAGAAAGGTGGCCCTGAAGGAGGATACGCACTGATTAATGGCTTGGTGACAGGCACCAACAACACTACAGGAGTGTTTTAGTGTCTGATGAACTTTGTTCACGCAACCTGTTCCTGTGGCCTGACTGAGAGCAATGCGTGGAATGGCGAGGATTCCTCCTACCTGCCACTTAACCTCTGTAAAAGACTTCTGTCATTCCTCACATTCTCCTCGGCTACATACACAGGCTTGAAGCTCACCTCGGCGCCTCTTCACCTCAGGCCGCCCCGCAGACACGTAATTAGGCCTAACCTCTCCTGTTCAAACAGTGTAATGACATGATTTATACGTATTGCAGAGGACCTGCAAATGCTGCGGATAATGTGGATGGTGTATTTCAGGGAATGATGTGAGCTTGAAGGTTCCGAATATGCCATATATGAAGCCCAAACATGTTTAATATTAAATAAATACATTTTTTATAATAATTTGTTTGTTTAAACTGTGAAAATATACAGTATAACAGAACCAATACATTGTGAAGTAAAAATGACTAAAACTGAACACCGGCTAACTAGCTAGGCTGGGTTGCAAGCTTGCTATTACTCAGCATAAAAGTGAAGACCCATTGTTAACGGCAGTAGCTAACGTTAGCGGGGTAATTCAGAGTTACCTCGACAGTGTTTTGATTCTAAAACTGTTCCTCAGATAAAGGCACACAACTCTATACAGAGAAAAAAGACAGACAGACAGAAGAGCTAGCTGGCTCTTCACTTTGATCCTGAGTAATAATACAACCTCACAGCCCAGCCTAGCTAGTTAGCTGGCTAGGTAGGTAACATGTGCTGCCTTGTTAAGCTGAATACAAGAGGTTAGTTACTATGTCTGTGTACTTTCTTTTTTTTCTTTTTTTTACAGCAAAGCCGATTGATTAGCTGATTCAAAATGACTTACTTACTTGCTGAAAGGGAAGGGGGCATGCGATAGGCTGAAAGGAGAGGGGGCAGTGACTGGTGACAACACCACTGTCATGGAATGAAATGTGACATGAAAAAAGTGCCATGGAAAATACCACAATGAAATAAGAATAGACTATTAAAAAAGGCCTTTTTGAAACATAAATGACATAAAAATGAACTGAGTTCATATGAAAAAACAAATGATGAAATAACATTTCAAACTAATGAGGTTGGGTTTTAAAGGTTTCTTCAATAATTTCAAATGTTCTTGGTTGATTTATATGTTTTACACATTTTATTCATATGATTATTATTTGATTATTTATTTATTTTATTCATCTAATATTGATTTTGAAGTCATTTGGGACTCCATAGACATATACGAATACCCAAGTTTTTTTTCCATTGTGTCTCCATGGGATGAGGCTACAGAAAGTCCACTCCCAAAGCATTTACCTGCAAGCCTTTCACCTCTCTATCACTGGGGAAAAGGATGACGTAAGCTGCTGTGTATGTTATTTGGAGGTGTATTTCCAGGTGGGGGAGTGGCAGCAAGAAATGGTCTTTCAACGTGCCTCAAGCTAGTCGTTGAAAGCTGAGAAACACCCAAACCCATATTTAGAGAAGAAAGAAAGAGAAGTTGAAAACGCTATTTGTGGCAGTTAGAACAGAGTAACCATAGTGTGGAGTTTTTAAGGGATTTAAATCAAAAGTTTCTTATTGCAAATCAGTCAGACTAAAAGCACTGTATCTACACCAAAATGGAAGAAAATAACCAAGATGTTTTTCTTGCATTCATAACTGCTCCATGTTGGTTGGCATTTCAAAGGCATATCATTTTCTTTTCCTCCAATGAAAATGTCTTGATGTGACAGAGGCTTTGAAAAGCTCCCAGTGAATTCTATTAAAAGAAATATCATATAATTCAATTCTTTTTTTATTTTATTTTACATTACCAGAGGGGCCCATGTGAACAAAAGTGCTCCAATAATCTTCGTGCAACATCTGTTTGTAATGCCTTCAAATTCGTGGCACTGGGCAACCAAGAGAAGGAAAAGAAAGGCAGTGCTTACAATTTGATTTGCACACAACAAAGCAAGAAGGACATAAATCCTAATTCCTTGACATTGTGGAGTTTAAAAAAACATATATTGTATTTCCCTCAAGATGACATCAGTGACATGCTTAGGGTATAGCTTTCTGACTTTTTGCACAATGACTTATTTGGAAGCCGGAAAGTTTCTCTTTGGTTTTTGTATGGTTTTGTAGCGTTCCTGGTCTCGATTGAAACCTCCGTTTTCAAAGAGGCCACAGAGACTTACTGAACTATTTTGTTTAACTTTCCAATTAGGCCATTCCTTTCTGTTATTGTTTATTTTGTCTTTTTTAGAGGACACATCCGTTTTCCATTACCTTACTCCACAACATCCCTAATTGGACAAAGGACAGTGTGCCCGCGAGTCAGGAATATGATGTCACATGGTTCTATAACGTCCAAAGCATGACAAGATGGCGTTCTTTACTGGCGAACACATGTCTACGAAGACCTCCTTCATTTGTTATGTCTTCGGCCTGTTTTCACAGCTCTAATCATTAGAAGACATTAGAGATCCGCCACGTAAACAGACAGTGAGATGTTGTGTAAATGTTATGCTCTCTGTGACTCACCTCACACCATGTGTTGTGTTATTAGATCTCAATTAATTACAGTTAGAGCCTATGAAGCATAAACGCCCTTTGTTGTAATGACAGAGCAGTTTGTTCTCATTTGGACAGTGGATTGTCCCCCAGTAAGAAATATCCAATATTAGTTACAGTGCAGGGCACTTTGAAGTTAAACTATAACTTTGTTCTCAGTATCTGGGAGTCCGCCTGTCTGTCTGCCAGTGGGAAAAATGATAAATACAGACAGACGGTAGGACTGCTAACTGCAGTAGGGGAAAACAGGACCTGCTGGGCTGTGTGCAGCAGGAGTGGGGTTAATGGGCGAACACAACCCACGTTTACCTCTAGCCCAGAAAACCTTTAATGTGCATTTTGGGCTACAAGATGGCTGACTCCAGTGCAGGATGACAATACTGATGGCTAAGCTAATCTTCTGTCGGCGTGATTGATCTGGAGAGGCACGGCAGACAGCTCCAGCTGGAGATCAAAGGAAAGCCTCTCCTGTGCAGAAGAAGAGGAGGGAGGGCGGTTGGAGGTGTGTTCCGCCCCCGTCCACCAGTGCCAGATGTTCTCCTCTCTCCGTGTCCCATCATGCTTGATAATTGCATGGCGCACCGTAGGCTCCGCCCATGCCCCTTTGACATTAAAGTGCAGCGCCTGGCAGGGCGCTGGTCTCAGCAGAGCTTTGAATTAGTCCTGGATACAGCAGTTGCACACTTTAGGAGCACGGAACCTCATACTACACCCACACATGTACACACATCTCCACCTACCTCCATAACCCCAGAGAGGCCCTGAGTGGCCTGCTGGTCCCCAGGCTAAGGGGCATGATCCTCAGCCAATTATGGATCTGCAGAGTGGCAGCTGGTGGGATTGGAGGTGAAGGCAGTGGTTTGCGTGTTTACATGCGTGTTTACACCACATGCAACCTCTCATTTCCCGGAGTGTCTTGCATCTGAAAGTCCAGCTAGCTTGCGTGCTCATCCCTTCTTGTTATAGTATGAGTCACCACCGCCACAGGCCCCGGGGCCTGTTCCACTGGCACCAGCCCTCCTCTCTGCATTGCCATCATTATAGGTGTCCCAGGGAGCCATGGGGGCTGAAATTAGGGCATGCAGGGACAGATAATGACAAGGTAGAGATGCTGCAGACATGACACTAGCTTTTAGCAAGGCAAACTGGCTCCATGTGTCCAGAGTCAGTCCTCTGTCTCCAGCCTCCATCCCCCTGACCCCCCACCTCCCTGGTCACTGTGCCCCAGTAAGAGGCTCCCCTTGCTGAACTGTCTGGGTGAGTCAGGTGCCTCCTCCGTCTGTCCTCCAGGGGCCAGATGGGAGATGATAAGTGGCTGCCGGCTGCAGGTGGTGCAACGGCTGCACACACACTCAGCTGTTACTATCTCTGTCCACACACACACACGCGCACGCACACACACACACACACACACACACACACACACACACACACACACACACTAGCTGTTCTGTCATTACTAGCCTTGGCCAGATCCAGACAGTATCTCCTGCCCCTCAGCCTTAACCCTGGTGCACCTGTACTGCTGAGGATACACCCAGAGATAGACACAGCCTTGCTTTTATTTGCTCATTCATTAAAGCCCTGGTTTGTCTCACACAGGGAGAGTGCAGTGTGCTGTTTGAACAGTAAGACCATTGAAAGTGTTTTGGTGAATGGATCCAGATGTGACTAGATAGGGTGCTCAGTGTGCACTGGGTTTAATAAATGTTTTTTGTTGGTTTGGATAAAAAAAAAAGTGTTTTTAACAGTTTTATCTTACATTGCAATAAAAAGGTATTTCATTTTTAACATTATTTTTAGCCCACTAATGCTAAAATTTCATGCCATAGTAAATTTACAGCTTATGAGACCAACACTACAGTGTACCTCCTGCAGTTCTACCATGTGCTTGCTTACAACACATAACCATTACCCGGCCGTCCATAAATTACACCAACAGTGTGAGCATAATGTGTTTACATAACCTACAGTGTTCTTCTACCAGAGCTTTATTTTGATATTTCCCATATTGCCCCACATTGTTTCCAAACTCCAGCTTCCCCAAGGTCGTGTACCCTGTTAAATCACTAACAGAGGCCACAGCCTGTCTCACATCCAGAGAGAGAGAGGGGGGAGTGAATGGAAGCTAGTCGAACAGTTTTCTGCCAACTCTTGGCACGTTCCTCCCTTCAAACTCATGAATGAACACTAATATAATATAAAGACTATGTAACACCCCTCCCATCACTCCCACCCACCTCCGTCTTTTCCTGGTGTTGTGCTGCAGCGTTCGCCCTGGAGCCTGTTTGACACGCAGAGGTGTGAGCAAGCTTTGATGCCGTTTCGATGTTAATGCCCCTCTGCGTGTCAAAGCACAGTGAGCAGGCAGCCACTGTAAATGGGGGTCATTGTGCAGGGATACTGTGGCCGTGTGTGGTGGTGTAATGCAGGAAGGAGGTATATGATCCCTGTGGTTTACATGCAAGATTAAATAATATACTATCATAAAACATCCATCCATCCATCCATTATCTATACCGCTTATCCTGTAGAGGGTCGCGGGGGTGCTGGAGCCTATCCCAGCTGACATAGGGCGAGAGGCAGGGTTATCATAAAACATTGGTGGGGAAATTCCAAACATATTACGTCTACTGTATGGATGGCAAATATTAGAAACACAAGGAAAGAGTATGGATGGATATACAGTATGGACAGTGACCAATAAGTCTTTCAACATACGTATTGTATGGAATATGAGTATTGCATTAATATAAGAACTTTAATTCATGCCAACTGCTTTAATGTTGTAACAATTGTGAATTGTGAACTGGAAATGGTATTATACTTGTTCCCTACACATATTTTACTGTAACAACTGCAGCTGTGGGTGGATGTGTAGTGTTAAACAGCTTGTTGGCCTCAAATGAACTTGTCCTGTTCCTCTCTCTGCCTCAAATACAACAGAGAAATACAGACAGTTGATAAGGTTTTCTTGGTGTATGTGAAGCACAAGTCGGTGTCATTCCTGAGTTGAAGCATCAGAATTCAGCACAGACATTTCCTTTGGTTTCTTGTTGGGTTCCCTTGAGAAAGCTGCTCTATAGTAGGTCAAACGTAAGAGCTCATTGGGCTAAATCATATGGTTGTGAGAGTCTTCTGTTATCTTTACTTTATGTGCCATGTTTGGGTATTGCCATTCCAACCTAAGCCACATGAATTTGTGGCTGCATCACTTCTGTGGTCTTCTGGACTTTATTTTCTATTAGCAATGCCCATACCATCCTGACGTCTGGACTTCTGCAAGATCAGAATAAACTCTAGTGATTCTTAGCTGTTATTTGATATTTTCTGTAATTTCAAATAGTTTTCACTAGGGCTGTCCCAAATACCATATTTGGGAGAATTACCCGCGATATTCGAAGCTTTGACGCTGGGGTTGATGAGAGATGAGGACAAAAATAGGACTTTCCTTTTTATTGAAATGAAAACAGCTCCAAAATGTGCAATAATCACATCAAATAAGTTACAGCCATAGCTATGGCATTTAATTAGTCTCAAAACCTGCGCACATAAAAACCAGGTACATGCACGTGATATGAGCACACAGAAAAGTATCCTCGCAAGGGAGCATTTCTGCGCCACATACACAAATGCGGGCATGGGGCAGATCGCTCGACCCTCCCCACGCACTCGCAACTGCTCAACACTTGCTCGTCAAGTTGGCTTTTCAGACGGGGATGGAATAGAGATTGGCCGAAGTCTCCCCTCCTTCTATGTGCAGCATTTGAATACTGTTTTGGACGTGGACAAGGTAACGGTAGATGCTTCTAAGCATTCGAGGCAGCCCTAGTTTTCACACTACATCACATGTACAACTATATACAGACATGGAAGAAATATGAATCCTTTACTCAACCTCATGTCTTGTCATTTTCATGCTTGTGTGCTGTTAGACTATATAAAATATGTAGCAAATTTCTACAGTATTCTCTTGCTACTAAATGATTGAATTGATGAGAAAATGCCTATTCACTAGTGAGAAGCGGGGGCGAAGTTTACGTGCGTTCACCATGATCATTCATTAACCTTTAACTGTAGAAATAAGTTTAACATCCATTGCTAATGCAGTCTGAGAACTGAGTACTCTCTTCTTCTCTCTTCGTGTTTGAATAGGGCCATTACGGAACATATACATAGTAGAGACCTTGGTTTGAAGGTCCAAAATCCATTAGTTTGACAAAGGCAGCAATGTTACAGATTCCATGTCTAAAAAGGGCTTAATACTAGAAGATAAGAACTATTCCGGTAAGAAATATTCCAGCCTACTATCCATATTCCTCTTTTGTACATCACATTTAATCATACATCACATCCAAGCCGACTCCTTTTTGATCCAATGAGCACACACTGGCTTCCTTGTTCTTTGCTTTTAGGATTCCATACCCCGTGCCGTCTACCACTCTGCTGTCATATGTGAGGGGTGCCTTGTGGAGCTTGTGGTGCGACTCAGTGTTTTTGAACCAAGGGGAGTGATAGGATCTGCGCTCTGATCTCGCCATAATCACATTAGTGCTGTTTGAACTCTGTTTTCCTTCTCCTCCCAGGGATTCGCTCTGGACAAATAAACTTATATGAAATGTATTTACAGAAGATCACAAACTGATGGACAGCAGATTGAAAACAGGGAAGATTTGTTTCATGTCACCCACCCACCACCACCACCTTTGTCTTTCCTTCCTCTCTTTCATGTTAGTTTTTATTCTACCACCACCACACTCCTGTCTGCCTGTATTTTTCCTCACTTTGCTGTTTCTCGTCCCTCCTCTCTGTCTGTCCTCTCTGCAGGTTATCAGGTCAAAGTGAAGTGCATGCCACTGAGTACACTGGCCTTTCCCTGGGAGACAGGACAGACAGTTCCTCTAATTAGAAATGAAAGGAAGAAGAAACAGGTATTATTTCTATACTTCTTTTTTTACTTACTTTCACTTTAATGCTCAATACTTTTTGTGTTTTTTTTTAATTATATTATTTTGTTAACATGTACACAGTCATTACTGTAATTTATCAGCTCTTCACTCCTCAACAATCAGCCAGAACTGTGAGAATGCTATACAGTTAGAAACAAAACTTTTTGAAAATGCCCTGCAAAATGGATATATTTCATTTTACTTCTTGTTTACAGCATGATGGGAACCCTGGTGGTAAAATCTCAAAATATATTAACTGCAAATGGAAGTAAGAGAAAGAAAAAACAGCAGGTATGAAAAAATCCATGAAAATGTATTTTACTGCATACTATTAGTGCATTTTTGACAGTACTGATGCTCAGCATATCTCATCAACATGGTTTTTATATTCCTGAAACACTGGCAATATCCTCTATCATTCATATACAGATATCTGCTGTGTTTACATGGATACAGGCAAGTTTAAAACGTAAAACTTTTTATTCATTAAGAACTACTCCTAAATTAACAATATATGGCATGTCTAGCCAAAGACATGTAGTAACTATCCCTTAAGCCTGTGAATGGAATGAACATGAAGCAAAAACAGCTTTGCACTCAAAGGGTTAAGGATTTCACGAGCTATAGCTGGAACAGTTTTGTGGCACTGAGTCGTTCATTTGACGAGGAACATTTGAGGATCCATTGTCAAAAAGCAAAATTCATTGCTAAAACGTTTTTTTTTATAATATGTCTAGAAGTTCAAACTGAGTGACAGATTGACTTGGAGCTTGGAAAAGTCAGCTTGAGAGCTGGAACCCACATTTCGCCCCCTATAACATCAACCCATCTTTTTTTTTAATAAGGCACTCGAAATAGTGCAAGATAAAATATCAAAAGGCGACTCAGTGAAAGAAAAATGTCTGCACAGTTATAATTTAGCCTTCAGAACAAGCCCAAATGGAGCTTCTCTCCCACTTTATTTAAGAAGGAGAAGAGGGAAAAAAATAAAGGAGTCAGGAAGCCAAACCATCTCTGAATGATTTAGAAGTCTCTCTGCTTGGTGTGGCCATAATTATGGCTGTGCGAGATTGAAGGGTAGGAGGAGATGCTGGAGCCCAAGCCAAGATTATAGTCTGTTCTGTAAAGATAGACTGAATGAGGGACAGAGTGAGCAAGAGTGGGGTTGAGCGATAGATAGAGAGAGGGGGAAGAAAGGATTCAAATATGAAAAGGTGTAAGAGAAAGAATGAGAGAATTAGAGAAAGTAAAAGTATGAAATGAATGAAAAGAGAGGGTAAAATGTGTTAGTAAGAAACAAGCTAACACTCTCCCTGTTAGCAAGAAAGTAATAAGAAGAAACAAGCTAACACTCTCCCTGTTAGCAAGAAAGTAATAAGAAGAAACAAGCTAATGCTCTCCCTGTTAGCAAGAAAGTATTAGGAAGAACTTAGCTAACACTCTCTGTTAGCAAGAGAGTGTTAACAAGAAAAGAGCAGAAGCATGCTAAATACGCACCAGGATAATAGCAAAGAGGATTTAAACAATAGTCTGCACTCTGCCATACTTGTCCTTGTGTGGTGTGACAGTGTGCTGCGGCACATCGTACGAATTCGGATCTCTGCCCTCCTCCTGTATCCAGTCAGGGGACATCCATCAAGATTCCACCACACATCCAGAACAACCAGCATGGGAGGCACAGAGGCAGGGAGGGAACTTTTTTTCCATCCATGAATCCATTCAGAAATAGCTCAAAACAGGCAGCACATCAGGCTGCGGCTCCCCCCGCAAATGATTTCTCCATATTGGATTGAAATGAACTGGTGCATTGTGCCAAGCCAAAGCTGTCAGGGAATGTTGGCAGGATGTTGGCTTTTTGAGGGCACTTTGTCTCTCTTGCTGCACATTCCTGTTCTAAAATTATGTTCAGTCACCTTCAGCTATGTTACATCAATTAGAAAGAAAAATGTTGAATGAATGAATGTAAGAGAAAGAGAACACCCACACAAGGACACACTATAAATACTCCAAAAGTAGAACCTACACACACACACACACCCACACCCATGCTGATTAAACCTGTTCTCTCCAGGGTCATGTTGTGATTGGTCGGGTGGAGAGAAGGATTTTTTGGTCAAGGGGGGGAAACTACACTCTAATCTGGCCTCATAATGAGTCCAAGTACAAACAGGGAATGGATACAGGCACACACACATCCCACCCTTCCTTTTAAGGAGGGCAAACATAATTTATGAAACCCTAGAACTTTCCCTGGCTTACCAGAGTTCCCTGTGAAAAAGGGAGATTCTCAGTGACTTTGATGAAAGCCAGGGAGGCCACTTGACACTGAGGGGTCCGGCGTTGTTTAGGCTTGGTTTTGTCGGAAGACAGTGACTAATTGAACTTATCGAGCGGTCAAATGTTGGGGAAAGGATCTACAGAAGGCATGCACCAGCAAGCTGGGGCGGAGATTTTGACAAATGTGAGAGAAGCTTTGACAAGATCATCCTCAGATAACACACTTCCTTCCAGAATCCATGCAAAATGCATAAATGAATTCATGTATAACTTGGTTAAATTTACTTAATTTCCATGCACAATAAGAGTTCAGAGTTAAATCCATCAAAAAATGGTAAAAAGGAAAATAATTTCTTCCCAAATGACATATTGGATTCCTGTGTTACTGCTGACTTGGCTATGGCGAGGAGATCAAAAGTACAAATGTGCTGCAAACACCAAATATATAATAAATAAATCCAATAATTGCAGGATGCTGTAACAGGTATGCGTAAGTTCCAACGTAGCTGAGATTGAATGTTAGGCTAACATTAAAAACTTTTAAAAAATACAGAATAGTTAAAAATGTATAGTGATATAACCCGAAATGTATGCCCTTCCAGAGGAGGTAAGTTGTTGTAAGTTTGAACTTTTCAAAGATGAAATAACATAATCTTCCACAATGGCAAGCATGTGCGGTATAACAAGGGTACAAGACCGATTTTATGCCTCACTCTCCTGAGATGGGAGTTGCCGCTGGCACCACTTGGTTGCTTGTAACAGAACCTTGAACCAGAGACTTTGTTGATGTTATTATTTATGACAACATCAAAGTACCACAACAGACAGACAGACGTGTTGGATCATATGTTAGCTAGTTCACACATGATAACATACATATGTCTTTTGTAGATCTGTTATTTTTCATTACTAGTTAGTAGTGGCTCCCTTGTTACTTAAATGCTGGCCAAAGTGAAACGTTACTCTTTGTGACAATGTTTTGATTATGATCGACTTAGTTAAGTTGCAGCATAAGTATGGATGGTGCTGAACAAAGTGACTAGTTAAGGGTGAAATAAAGCAGCAGTTAGTGTTGACTTTACCCTTGAACTTCTGATCAAAGTTACATTCAGTTGGTGCACCAGCCTGCTGAACTTTCCATTTTCCCATATGCCTGATATACTGAAAAATATGCACCAAACCACGTGTGTGTTGCTTTTCTGCAAATCTTAGAATTTTGGTCTATTTCAGCATGACCTTTGACCTTTGTCGTCAAAGTACATCAAGGAAAGTGTCAGCCATTAAAATTGGAAAAAGGTAAGGTAAGCACAATGCAAACACAGACACCTGCATACACACACACACATATTACATCACGCGGCAACAGAGGCTGGTAGGCGTCTGGATGACACCACATCTGAGTGACAGCTTGACGCCTGTTTGTCTATGGAAGCAACATTCACATTGTTTTCTCCAAATCGGCGTCTCCATGAATACAATGGTGGCTAATGTTTCTAACGTCCATGCTCCTCAGCTCCAGGATCCTGTCATTTGGTGAGTGGCAGTTTCTTGTGGCTTTTGTGGTTAGATGACTAAGTCAGTACCTTCATGATAATAATATACTGGGAAAAGAAGACGGAAGAGGGAGTGAATTACCTAGAAATGACACAGGATGTGTTATTTTAGGATGTGTCATCCTGTGTTACTGTGTCAATGATAATCAGATACTCATGTAGTTAAAGAAACAGTTAGCCATTATAACAGCTGGTGATTATCAAAAGGCAATCAAATGAAAATGTATTATTCTTTCAGAAAGACATTTATTCACAGCATTTTTGATATGTATTTATACATGTGTTTGATATGTATCATGGCTTTACCCCTTAAAGGACCATTCCAGTGTTTTTCATGGTGTTTGCAGGTATATTTTACTTTACAGCGCACTAAGAAGGTTGGTTAGGTCACTTTTCTTTTATCATTGTCAACTTTACATTATTGTTGAGTGGTCACTTCCTGAGACTCCAGGAAAAAGTCAGACAAATAGCCCAAAGTTACTTTGGACTGTTTCCCAAAATGTCAAATTATTTCCTTTAAGTCTAAAATCCAACAGGTGGATTCTGGAGACAGTTTGACTAAAATGCTCATACTTCTTGAATAAGTATTCATTTTGTCCATGCAGTTGGCATGAATGAAAATGAAAAATATAGGCAGAGACTGTTGGTCAGATTATTACTGTGGTTATATCAAGGGTTTTTAAACTCTTTTGCAAATGAGTGAAATTAGTTTTTACAGACTGATCTCATATATAACATATAGCTGGCTCTTTCACAGTGTTTCCTAGTTTACTTAACTGACTTCTTTCTGTATAAGAGATGAAGACGAGTTAATAAATGTACTACAGTGATATTAGAAGGCGGTAGAAGATGTGCATTTTTTACCTTGTGCTGCTGTGGACTTAATCTGACGACATTCAATTCAGATTTGTGCCGTGTTGAAAGTGATACGGAAATCTTATTCCGTCCGACCTAGCAAGATTGCCATTGTGACTTTTACTGAAGAGTGACCGGGGTGCTTATACAGACATGAGAGCTTAAATTGCCATTAGATGCATGTCTGACAGGGGATTAGGGCTACATCCACATGTTTTCGTCACGTGACCCATTTTCGGATAAAAACAAACGACATCAGCCTTGACTACCAGCGGTTAATTCAACATGGATAACAAATTACAACATTTACTTTCCAGTTCCACCTGGTCGCCGGTCCAAGCAGAGAAATCTCTGCTCTTACTTTCCTCCATTGCTGTTCTTCGTCCGTAGTATTTTCTGTAACTAACTAAGCAACCAACCGCAGAGTAGACAATCTGCTTCCTGTAATATGGATGGAGATTATTTCTGAAACGGTGATGAAGTGCTTGTGTGTACGGAGATCATTTTCGTTTGAAATGCTGTTTTAAAATAAAAACGTATTAGTGTGGATGTAGCCTAAGACAAGACTAAAAATAAGAAGGATGAAGGTGACTAAAACTCACATGGACTTTTGATCTAAAGACTAAGAATAATACAAAATCAGTAAAAATAGGTGACAAATTTAACACTATGTGTGTACCTAGCAGGCAAGCTGGGTTAGGGGGATTTAACCTCCACTAGGTGAAAATGCAGTTTCTATCTTATAATTAATGTGGGCCTACATCACAGTAGTGAGATTAGAGCTAACCTAAACACACACACACACACACACACACACACGCAAATCCTGTTGTCCATTAAAAACAAACCTTATTCTGGGTGACTGCGACTTGAGCACTGTATTTTTCAAGGGAGGTCACGCTGTTTTAACACCAGCAACAAACAAACACACCTTGCAAAGCCTCATTTGCCTCTGTTGCTACTTGTGCAGCCCTCGCCACACCCGCATTGTGCCGCTGAATGGCTGCTGTGGATAATAAACTGTTCAGGTTACTGAAGGAGAAAAGCTCTTAAGTCAAGAGAAAGGCCAACAAAGAGAGTTGTTGTCAAAAGGCCCTCGGCTGTGGTGCTGCTGCCGCTCTGCTCTGTGTTTTACATCAGAATGACAGTGACAGATTCACTGTGGGCACACACACACACCATCACACTTCTACATAGGTGCTAACATATTTATGTGCATATACCTCTATGATAAAATCACATACGGACACATTCACAGCCTTCTTATGTGTACAGGTAAACTAACACACAGCCACAAAGATGCTCTGACACACACACACACACACACACACACACACACACACATACACACTAGAACAATCTGTTAAGTGGGGGGGTAAGCAGGACCCAAAACAAAGCTTCAGTCAGACACAAGTATGCAGCTGACTGTGGAATCAACTACTGCTGACAGACCTGCCCAACGCCAGCAGAGACAGAGAGACAATAAGATCAGAGGAATGAGAGAGACAGAATATTACGAAGCAGAAGGAAAGGGAAAAAATGGAGGAAGGAAGACAGAGAGAGATAAAAAGAGACAGAGGGTGAATGGGTCTGGGGCGAGCCAGGCTAAGACTGTGGAATTAGCAGATTGTGAAAACCAGAGAGCCCCTGCAGGTTGTTCCGTGTGTTTTTGTCAGCCATTATGGCCCATTAGTGCTGTGTGTGGCTCTAGTTTCTGGCTGAGATTAAAGTCTTAACTGAGGGATACCTGAGAGACAGTTCTAAGCTCTCCCAAGACAGAGAGCCAACACAGCACAGAGGGGAATGGAGCAAATTCTTTACATTTTGTGTCATTATATTAAAGGCCCTTTTCCTTTGGTATCCAGGAAAAAGTCTGATCACATGAAATCAATGGATATGTTATATGGTATATGAAAGGAATTCCCCTATCCTGTACTTTCTCTTGGCTCTATGGAGTGTTTTAGGCCTAATTTATTAGACACTGCAGGCAGTTGTTTTTAGAAAAAAAGTTCTGATAAACCCATTGTACCTGCCCAGCACCAAACAGCAGAAAGACAAAGTTAGCGACTAGCTGGTGAGCATAGTAGAGTATTTAGCAGCGAGAGACAGATATTTTTCCCTTGACTTCCATTCAACATGTGGTCACATGCATTTGCGTGTACAATATGCAAACCTGCACATAACAGTTCATAACATTTGTGTATGTTCAACTGTCTTTACATGTGATGTATGGGTGTGTACAGTATGCACATCTGTGGATATGTGTGCACGCATGTGTGTGTTTAGCATGTAAATGCGTTTATACATAACAGATAGGTCAGATAAATAAGACTATGGGACAGAAGGAGAGAGGAGAATGTGTGTGTATGTAAATGTGAGGGTATGCGTGTGTAAACAGTGTGGCTGGTGAAATGGGTGTAAAGGTCTATATGTTGAGGTAGCCCAGATGGCCTGTTAGTGGTCATTAGATATGGCTGAGCGGACGACATAGACAGATGACAGTGGCAGCCTCCCTCTCTCTCTTTCGCAGACCAGGTTGAGTGAGTGAACGAGTGAGAGAGAAAGAGAGAGAGAGGGCGAGAGATGGCAATAGCTGATAGGCTGGTGACTGATATATAAACTTGCATGTAACCCCCCCCCCCCACACACACACACACTCAGTCTGCCACACACAAATGCACACACATAATGCTTTCAGTTCACAACTGGAAAGAAGGGGATGGAATTTGAGTGTCACACACACATATACACACACACACACACGTACAGTCACATGCATGCTTAGATGCAAACGCACATGAACACAATATAAAACAAAGGTTCATCGGAACAAAAGATCTGATCTAAGTGACTTCATCTTCACCTTTCTACACAAAGAAGCCCTTCATCTGTGCTAACCCTACAGTAAGACAGTAGCGTGGTGTGGTGCAGAGGTGTAATTAGACTGTCTGCCTGCACTCCCCCACCAGAAAGAGAGGCTTCTGTTAGACTACAAACACTCATCTGGAGACCTCCCCTCTAACTCCATCATTATGTCTGCTTGTGTGTTTTTGTGTTTATACATTTCATTCAGTTAAAAATGACAGAAATGTCTCCCTACTTTTGCTTTTATTAATGACAGGATATATATTTTTTAAGTCTGGTCTTTTTTTAGATTGTGTCCCCTTCTCTCTGTCACGTTTTGTGGTAACCCAACCGAGCACCCCAACCCACCTCCCCACCCCCACAAACACTGCCATTCCATAACACCCCATCCACCATCCAGCATGGCTGTAGGGGGACCTGGGCTCGTCACTGGCAGCTCCTTTTGTCTTGAGCGACCAGATGAAAGCTAACTCTCTCTGGCTCCCCCACACCATGCTCCTGCTCCTGCACAGTAATCTTCCATAATCCCACTTCTGCAATTTTCACCCTCCAGCTCTCCAACCCCTCTTTCCCTTTGCTGCCTCCCTCCTGATCCTCCTTTTTTTCTCAGTGGCTCTCTGTCTTCTCAGTTGTCTTTTCTTTTTTTTAATAAATGGCAAGGGGCCCTTACTGTAGTCTGAACAAAAGTTACATCTTGATTATCTAGAAGCCAAAGACGGTAATTGCACAAAGACCTGGTATTCTTTTTCTGAATTTGAAAGAGTGTGCACCTTACACGGAGCGGGACCTTATATTCTAAGATTTAAGGATATAGCCTGACTACACCACAATTTCCCAGCATTAGACACACTAACCCAATAAAGGGCAGACAGGCTCATTCACTCATGAAAGTCAAAGACGTGTTGTTTCCAATATCAAAACTATACAGTTTTATTGAATGTTCACAACCAGAAATAAACTAAAAGAAACAAAAGAACACAAGAACCTACAGTATACTGCTCCAGACACACAGCCAATACATGAACACACACACACACACACACACACACACACACACACACACACACACATACACAGGGTGGGGCACAGTTGTTGAGAATAATGCATAGTTGGCACTGAGAAATTAAGTTGTATTTTCAGCTCTTGACATTTAGTAAACTATTGTAGTAAACTTTCATATTGTCCATTCATATATACACATGCATGCTGTACATACATATTAATGTACACATTGGTACCGAAACACAACACAACACGTTGCTTCCCACTGTTGCTCACACACACTCATACACATACATGCACAAACAGAGGCCTATTGGTTCATTTAACATCTGCCAGTGAGCACTCCCTCCTACTCCTCCTATTAATGGAAAACATCCCTCTGTTAAGTGGAGGACGAGGCCAGAATGAGTTTTTCCACCAAATGATCTTTAGCGATGGTTGCAGTTACGGCTTTAATTGGACTCCCACTTTGACTTGCTGTTTGATGGCTTATATAAGAAGAGCCATGGAGAACTCATGTTGACATTTTCAAGGAACACATTTTCAAGGAGGTGGTGAAACATGTCCTTGGGAAAATTGTGGTAAAGACAGGATGGGAAATTATACCTCCATCTTCCGGTATTGAATAAAATATTTTGGGAACTTTTATAAGGGAGGAAGGATACATTTACCTGTCTGTACTTTAAATAAACTCTGATGGGTTTTGTGGTTTACACCAGATAAAGGTGTCAGTAATAAAAATGTGTAAAAGCAAAAAAACACAAGATGGTGTCATATGGGCTAAAATGGTAAAATGTTCTTTGGCCTGGATACAAGCCTGTCCTGCTGAAGCTTCAGCGGTGCCCAGATATCCTTACTTTTTGTCTCTACTATGGGTCAATAAACCGTTATATCCTACACCTCCCATAATGCAAATCAATAGTGTATCTTTATTTAGAGCCTCCTTGCCTGGTAAATGCCTAATTTTGTCAAACTATGGGCTTTCTGTTAAAAATATGATTAGGGTTATTTTCTCAGACTTCCCAAAGATCCTCCAGAGCCACAGAAGACATTATACAACTGTATTCACAGGCTGAGTAGTACTCCAGATGACTAGTACATTTACTTTGACATGCAAAATTGGTGAAGTGCAAAAACATAATAAAGGCTGTAGTTTAGCATACAGAGGCGATAGTGTTTTCTGAGGTTTAAAGCTTCAAGCAATGATTGCTCCACAAATTAAAACAAGACTAAAAGTCTACAGTCACACTAGTGGCTCTGTGAGGCTATACTTAGGCACAGTGGTACTTTGAGCAAAAGGCTAATTCCAGTGTGGGAACACACAGTGCTCGCAATGATGATGTAAACATGCATATGATTAGCAGGTAATGTTCACCGTCTTCACCATCTTAGCTTAGCATGCTAACATTTGCCAATTAGCAATCAAAACACAAAGTACTTTTGCAGGTATTTGGTCGTAAACCAAAATATGGGACAAACTGACGTTTTGACCTGACAATGGAGCTAGATGAAAAGTCAGGGGATCACATCAGGATGTGTGTACCAAATTTCATGGCAATAGAGGAAACGTAGAGGAAAGTCAGGGAGTCACCAAAGTCATTAGGATACAATATCTGGGAGTCATGAATATCTGTACCAAATTTTGTGCCAGTCCATTTACTTGATGTTGAGATATTTAACTGGAGAAATAAAAACCTTGACCTACTGGTGGCGCTAGATAAAATTAAGGTGTCACTGAAGTGATTAAAATTCATCCTCTGAGGACCATGAATGTTTGTACAAAATTTTATTTCACTCTGTGTTCATCCGATATGTGTCAAGATATTTCAGTTGGACCAACCAACCGACTGAAATGACATTGACACCCTAGAGCCATGCGCAGCTAAGAAACGTATAACACATATGTGCATATAGTGCTGTAGTTAAAACATTAACTAAACAATAGAAAAAAATTGACCAAATGGTACAAACCTAACACCTAACTAATTTAGGTGTCTGGTAAAAAGTTTATAATTTTGTTTACACAGTGAAAGAATGTCTGATTTCAGATGAGTGTCATATAGAAATTAGTTTTCTCTTGGAGTCCATGTAGCCACATTTTTTTGAGATAGATGTTTTTTGTCTGACAGTGTGAGATGTATTTGCCCCAGTGACCGTTGTGAGGCCCTGTGTGTGTATTGTCCATAGACAATAGAACTCTATGGAGGACTGTATGGGACTGTGAGCCAAGAAACCGATGCCACTGTTGGCTGAAGCCCACAGTACATCTACTCTGTTCCAGTGCTGAGAGAGTGAACCAGACAGATTTCTCAGCATTATCATGGTTGTCAATTCAGAGGACTTTGCTCCCTTGTAATTAGCCAAAACAAAAGTGCAGATGCCATTAGCAGTTTCCTTGTTGTGTTAATAAATCAGCAACATCTGCTCCATCTCCGCTCCTTCGTTTGAAGTGCACGGAGCTTTAAAACGGCGGCTAATAGAGCCAGTCTGCTTCACATTAATCTCTGGCATTGCACTGCAGCTCCATACATGTATATATTTATTTTTAGCTGTAAGGAATTTAATGTTATGGGGAGAGAGGATTTGCCAATACGTTACTCCATGCTTAACTAGATGTGGCTTTGGGATAGTGTTGGTGTTGCACTGGGAGAGGTTTTTGGATGTTGGTGGGTATATGAGTGTTGGTTGGTGTCAGACTAAGTCAGTAGCTAGGAAGTAGATCACTTTCAGATGTTGTATGAGTACATGACTTTTTTGTGGTCTACTACCATTGAAGATTGTCAGACTTTAAGACGTCATCCTGCTGCGTAATCTCTGTGCAGATTGTTTGAAATTACCTCCTATTTTTATTATCTGTTGTATCCTGTCCTAATCAGTTAATGCTGGAGGAGTTGGACATCAGCCACTTTTTATATTGTCCTATTTGCTGTGATGTGTGTAAACACATATACTCTTCAGACAGTCTGTCTGTTAATTTACATTCATTAATTTACAACAAATCAAAGTGTTTTTAGCGGCATGGCTCTAGGGTTTGCCATATTGGTCTGCCAGTTGGTCCACCACTTTGGTTCAGACTGAAATATCTCATCAAATGTTGAATAGACTGCCATGAAATTTGGTACAGATATTGAAGATCCTGATCCTGATGACTTTGTTCATCCCCTGAGTTTTTCTTCTTGTGGCACCATGGGGTTGACATCTTGGTTTTAAGTGAAATAGCTCGACAACTATTAAATGGATTGCCATGAAATTTGGTACATATATTCAAGGTCCTCAGAGGATGAATCCTTATGATCCTAGTGATCCCATATGGTGAACATGGCTCTAGATGGCAACAAAATTTTGTACAGACATTCAAGGTTCTTACACAATTTATCCTAATGACTTTGGTGATCCCCTGACTTTTTGTCTATTGCCACCAGCAGCAACTTTGGTTCTGACTGAAATGTCTCAACAACTATTGGGTGCAGAGGTGGAACAAAGTTGTTTTGCAAGTATGTCTCAAGTGTTGGCTATAAAGTTTGGAGTCAAGTTCCAAGTCAAGTCCAAGTCCTAAATGTTGTGTTTTTTTTGTATTTCAAGTTGTAAACAAGTCATTATTTGTCTGCCTGCTGATCCGTACTGCCAGACACCTCAAGCTCGTGCAACATAATTTAAAATTAGGAGTTTTTTGCACACTTTTCTATTCTATAATCTTAAAACTTTGGGCTTGGGGAGAAGTCATTGCAAATCCAAAGAGTCATGAGTCAATGGTATTGAAGTCAAAGTCGAATTGCAAATGTTTCTTGATTTTGCTTATCAGATCTAAAGTCACCAGATTTGTGACTTGAGTTTGACTTGACTGATCTGATCTGATTGGATGGATTACCATTCATCTGGGTACAGACATTCATGTTTCCCACAGCATGAATTGTGATAACTTTGGTGATCCACTGCCTTTTAATGTAGCTCAAAGCACAATGTACTTAAGTACGGCCTTACAAAGCTGCTGGCGTGGCTGTAGACTTCACTTCGTATTTACTATATAGAGCACTATATATACCCTCCGACATCTTACTTTAGTGTCTGAATTCTAAGTGGAAAATGTATCCACTTTACTGTATAGTGCCCTCAAAAATTCCCACATGGCATGTACACTACTTTCTGCTAACAATCCCACAATGCAATGCATCACATTTTGTACATGCATGAATAACCGATGTGTGATGCAAAATGCAGATGATTAGCAAGTTACTGCTCACTATATACAGTAGAGTAAACTACTGAGTGTCTATTATATAGGCAGGGTATAGTGAATGAGTGAACGAGGGAGTGATTTGATGTAATTGTCAATGGCCTTCTTTTAAATGACACAAATCCCAAATTATACAAGCCTTTATTTTTACTTTTCTAAACACTTCTGGAGGGACTTTCCTGGAGAAAATCTCTTCCTGCACGGGGAGTCATGCTTTTTACGCTTTTGGAGGCGGCAACAACAGAAAACCTGGGTGGTTAACATGAGCAGCACAATACAGTATGAGAAGGACATCACAGCACTCAAGTTATCAGCACAATGCCAAATATGTCGCCCAAAAAACAAAAAACGAATTTAATCACAACCACATAAACTCATACAGTACATGCTGTATGAGCTGACACATGTCCTCCACCTGGAGCGACCTAGTCATTACATAATGGAACCTTGGACTTGGATCAGCAAATTCCATTATTTTCCTGATTAGATCAAACCTACATATCTATCTCTTCAAACCCTTCTGTTTTCTACCTTATCTCACCTCCTTCAACACACGTGAATCAAACTTACCTTTAGCCATAAATGATAATGGCAGTTGACAACAGTGGCCCTCTGTACTCACTATGCACACATACCTAGAGTTTCCTATGCATACCTTCCTGTCAATGCAGCATTCCTTTCCCAGACTTCTGGCCTATGCCAGGTATTCCAGCCTGTTCGTCCCACATTCCCAGCTGTACGTCTGCCCGCAATGAAGCCATAACACTGCTGTCTCCGCAGCCAGTTAGTGGTGGGAACACTGCCTGTGTGTGGCTGGGTGAAATTCTGTGTGTGTATGTGTGTGTGGGAATGTGTGTGCATCCGTATCCAAACTCTTGCGCATATGTTGATGACTTCATCCTCACCCCAGTCTCAGGCATCAGGGCATATTTTTAACAATGTGTGCATGTGTGTGTGAGACTTGTGAATGAGGATTGCCATTATGGAGCCCGATGCTGTTTCACATTACAGGGAAGCTGGGGTTAATTTCCTGTTGATGGACGCGGCTGGCTTGCAGATAGAAACAGGTTTAACAGGGGGGGGGATTAGGCAGCCGCTGCAGCACTCAGCTGTTTAGGAGGTGAGACTGGTAGGTGAAGTGTAGCATTAAATTTGAGGTATTAGGCCAATACATACAGGTAGTGTGGGGAGAGTGTGGAATTTTATATTGTAACATTGTGGTTTAGATTGCAGTTGCCTGGAGGCAGGTTTGCGTAAAGCAAAGCTGCTTAACTTTTCTCAGGTCATGAGGCAAAAGGGAAAGTCAGTTTTGTCACTCTTAAGGCCTTTACACACTAGAGGCGTTTTTTTCGTGCGATTAATTTGCACATCAATATATTTTTCTGTATATTGCACTGTTGTTTTGTTTTCAATTAACTCAAGTCTGTGGAGCAGCACCGCTGGATGCAGGATAGTGAGTATATTAGTAGTAGTAGTAGTAGTTAACTTTTGGATGTAAGAGTAAGAGTAACGCCCGGTTCACATAGGAGGCGGACGCACCCCGAAGAGCCGCAAATTGCTGTCCGCTTTCATTCGGCGCCCAAGTTACCCAATTGGGCTGTTCACACAGGAGGCGCAGCAGAGCTCTGTGGCCGGCAGCGATCGTTACGCCGTCTGTTATATTTTTTCCGACCGCCACGAGCGAATCTCCCAAGAAACACATTATAAATAATGTATTATATATGATATAAATGATCTGATTCTGATACATGATAGAATATGCATCCTGCTTGCCAACCCTTTTGATTTGCCTGCCACTGTGTTTTTTAAATTACGTACTTATTCTACATATTTGTCAGTTGTCTCTAAACACAGAGCGAGAGACACACACACAAGCAGACAGAGAGCGAGAGCTAGAGCGAGAGAGAGAGAGAGAGAGAGCGAGAGGGCAAGCAAGCGAGAGAGGGGGGAGAGAGCGAGAGAGAAAAAAAGTTGATCCTGGAAGTGGAGAAGCACCCCGCAGCACAACAGCAAAAAAGATCAGCTCACAGAAAAGAGCAGAGGAGCAGAATTGCTTGTTGACCGGCACGGAGAAATGTGCTTCTGGTCTGAACAGCCAGGCTACTGCTTGCGCTAGAACTGATATATCGTGGCGCTTAGATCTATACTGTATATCAGTTTGGACTCATTGATGCTTCCAGCACCTTTGCAAAGATTTAGCCAGGTGGAGCGGTGGTCATCCTGCATTATCTACATGCACTGTAGTAAAACCCAGTAATCAGGTATCTCCTGTAGCCTGACCTTAAACCTAAATTCATTTATTTTCTGGCCTCTAGGTGGACATATCACCTTAGGAAGTTAATACGGGTAACAGGTTAGCAAACAGCTTATTTACACATCCAGCAGACACAGAGCAACATTAGCATTTAGTTGGTGTCGCGTTTCTGATGAATGTAAGTCCAATATTAACTCTCCTTTTAGCTCTGTTTTGGTCTCTACCAATTCTTCATTTATGAAGCAAAGATGCCAAACATTATCTGCTTCCCAAATGTATGGATTTACCAATTGCTGTCAGTTGAGTTCATTTGAGTTTTGGACTGTTGATCATATAAAACAAACCATACTGAAATCATTTGCGTTGCACTCAAATGCTTCAATATTATTCTGTGGTCGGTGGCTGTCCCAGTCTAAAGTGGAGGTTTGCAGCTAATCGCAGCTCACTTGTGCGAGCCTAGAATAACTCTGTCTCATGTGGTCCTTGCTCAGAGGCTGCTTCAGCAGAGGCTGATTCAAAAGCAAACACTACCAAATCAGCAAACAACACACATGAGCCTGCGGTTTGTCTCTGCACATCATTCATGGTAGATTTCAATTCTTCCCCGAGAGAGGACCAACAGACAGATTGATAGATACAGTAGAAGTATAGTAAACCCACTCCCCACCCCCACAACCCCTCAAGCCCCTCAAGGGAACCTATAGGAAACCCATCCCATTTTCCCCTCTTAATAAGGGGCAGCATTTTATATGGCTGTGACAGAAGGTTTGTGTTAGCATCGTTAGCGATAGCCACAGTCTGGGGGACACCTGGGACTCATTCTGGCCCAGCAGGCCACGCCTTCACTGGGGTTGTACCTGGCCAAAGACTGGGGCCCCACTCTGGTGCTCTGAAAGCTCCTCCATGACGCTGTGGATTACACCCCTCCATAAATTCATTGTGGCTGAGTGGGAATACAGGCAGTAAGTGTTTGAATGCTGACTCATGTGTTTACATGTTGGAGGCTCCTGCAGTATGGACAGATGCCTGATTGGATTTAGATGGATGCTTTTGTCCACTGGGACGCAGGAGAAAAAAGCTGGAGGAGGAAGTGGGATGGCAACAGAAGTCTGAGGGAAAGTTCAAATACCATGAGGGAAATTAATGCGTAATGTAATACATGTGTGCTGTATAGTGATAATATGAAGGTATACACACACAACCACGCATATATAAACAGAAAGAGGAATGATCCTCTGTTTGTTGCCAATAATCATTAATCTCCTTCTGTCTCAGACATCCCTCTTTTAGAGGTGTTTTACTCTTGTATGGGTGTGTATGTGTCTATGCATATACAAGTTTTTCAAGTATTTTTTATTTGGATCCCCATTAGCTTCCAGAGAAGGAAGTAGTGTTGGGCAGTGACGCATTCGTTAGCAGAGTGTTAAAGTAATGTGTAGCGTAAGGGATCACAATTTGAAATTCAGTAATTGCATTACAGTTATTAATCCCAGTAACTTTGATATTTTGGGGTTCGGCTCGTTTTCTGTCTTACTGGGAATTTGATGGAGGGTTGATATCAGTGCTTTACATGTACTTGTCCATTACATGTTAGCTTGGCACAGGGACCTAAGGCGGGGGTATGGTGGCTTAGCTTCTGCCAAAAGAGGAGGAATATGCCTTCTGGTACTTCAAAGCTGTCTTATATACATGTGATGTCTTCTTAGCTGGCTTGCTAATGTTAGCCACTGGTAAGGCTACATTCAGGAATCACCTCGTTTTGTTCAGAGTTGGAGGACGGGACTGTCACCGAAGCTATGCTAGTTCTAAGCTAAACTCCAAACTGCTTGTTAAACCACAATGTCTTGTTTTTTATTTCTACACATAAAAACGCAGATGAGACGTGTGAGTAACGTGCCTAACACTGGTAAGAAGATGACTTGGCAATGATGGTAAAGTTACAAACATGAAATAACCCGAGGCGAGTGACGCTAGTATTAGCAGCTAGCGCTAATTTCAATAAACCTTGGCCTCAAACCTCATTCATAAAAAAGAGTAAATTGTATTAAATTTTAACTGAGTTGACATTAAGTTGGGTTTCAAATCACAGTGTATCATATCATTGGACATTTATCAGTGTTGCTTTTGTATCGGATCGTGTACCATATACCTAGATTCCGAATTGTCTGAGAGGGATAGACATGAACCCCTACTCTACAGTATGTAACTGCCTTTCTGTCTGGATCTCTGTATTCATGACTTCGGTGGTCCACAAAGGATGTGCATGCATTCATGTGGCTGTGTGTAAGGGGGTGTGTGTGTGTCTTTACATGACAGAGTACGTGTGAAGGCCCTGTCTCCATCCCCCTTGTAATGTCAACCCACAGTCTCCACCGCAGTTGGCCCAAAGTCTGCCAGCCCCCTCCTCATATTTATCCCACGATCGCACCCCCCCACCCCACTTCCCTATCCATCAGCCTCCTCCCCTTCCCCCACTTCCCCCTACATTCCTGCATTTCACTGCCATAAACAACTATTAACTTAATGGTTACAAAAATCATTAAAGAAGAAACATCTGTGCGCCTGCCACAGCCAATCAGAGGAGGCAAAGAGCAGCCGAGCTCGGGAAGGAAGGCTGTGGTTGGCTGCCTGAAGTGCTTGCACCTTGTTGAGTCCCTCCCACTACCATGCATGCTCTTTATAGTCTGTTTAGTGAGGGGAAGAAGCAGCGGGACGCAGCCGGAAAAAAAAAAGCGAAGGAGGGTTGGGGGATTTAGCAAAGACACACAGACACATGGAAATGGTTAGCATCTCGGTGGTGGCAGGCAGCAGCCCGCTCTCTTTCTTTCTCTGTTCTTTTTCATTTTCGATCTTTTACATCCCAAAATAGGAACCAGATTGCCACAGCGGCCGCTTAATTTGAGCTGCTTTACCGTTTAAGGATGTAACTGGAAATTGAGGTGGAAAAATTTTAACTAAATTAAAAAAAAGGAATAGGTAGTGGTGGGGATATAAATCTCATAATTACAGGCGTTAAAGCAGCTTGAGCTTTTTGAATTAAGTCTTGGCCTGCACAGCTACCACTTTAATAATGCCATTTTGAGCTATGAGGGCATGCTAGAAGAGTGTTGTGTGGCAGACCATCAAAATCGTATTAATCAAGCAGATGCAAGCGCTATTAGAAGAAGTGAAGTGATAAAATAGAAAGAAGCCAACACGATCTAATGAACATGGAAAGTTCCGTGTGTATGGTAAGCAAATGCTCCTTTAACCTCGTGGCCACCCTTGAGCTCTGTGAGAACAGGGAATTAAACAAGAGGGGAAACGTAAAATAAATGAACGGAAAGCTCGCGCAGAGCTGGGACGAGCTTGCCTGGTCAGAGCGCCTGCGGCCACCACTGCTCTGCCTCAGCCCAGATTGAGTGTGACTTGTGTCAGGCGCAGACCCTCGTCTCCACTCTGTACGTCTCCACAGCCGAGAGGGGAGCGCCACTGCGAAACCCTGCCGTGAGATGAAAGCATTTTCCACCGTGCATGATGTGCATGAAAATAATACGCGCATTGTGTAATCACAGCACCAAAAGGCCAGAAATACATGCGGGTACAAAGAAGCTGTTATGCTGTTTGGTTTACTGTGTGGGCCCCAGAGCCAAGTGCAAGAGACATGGTGAAAGCTTGAGTCGCCTTGCGAACGGAGCCTGAATAACACACCGGCGAGGTGTTTCCTCGCACGCTACCTCAGGCCAAGGTGGATGTGGAAATGGTGTTCATTTTAGCAACTGTTTTTTTATGACGTGAGAAAGTTATTGCTGCAGGTGAGGACAGCGCAGAGGGACGTGGGGTGGAAGAGTGGTGGTGTGAGTATTTGTGTCTGACTGCATGAACATGGATGCACCCATGTTTGTGTGCTTGTGTGTAAAGTCATTTTGCTGGCACCCCTGGCTGGTTGCTATGTTCCCACGCTGCTGAATCCAGAGTTTCCTGATCTGTCCAGTGGGAGGGGGTACAGAGGACCAAACTGAAGGGGGGCTGGAAAATGGCCACTGCTTTGACTAACATAAACAGATCATAAAAAGGCTCTTCAGCCTGACTGTGGGAGCCGAGTGGAGCTCCAGACTCCCAGTTAACAGTTCTGGGTTGGAGCAGGCATCACTTCAGCTGTGTCCTCTCTGATCTGGGTCACATCCAAGAGTCGAAGAGCTGTGTTTCAGTCTGTTTTGATGTTACAGATCTGCATTCACTTTATAAAACCTTCATCCACTCACATTTGATATACTGCGCAAAAACCGCAGCACAAGTTAATTGAATGCGAGGAAATTCACAGGGTCACTGCAACAAGGAGGCCTTCCTTGACATATTGCATCAGCTTAGGACTCACAGTTCTCCGTGTTTAAGGCTCACATGTTGAGTTAGAAATGTTGGCTGTTCTCAGAAAGTCACCACTGTCTCCATCCAGCATGGCAGAGGTGTTGGCACACGTACGGGGAGCTCGGCGACAGGTCTCCAGCTGACCTTGGTCTTGCCTCGCATAAATATTATGAAGGTCTGTCTTCTTAATAAACTAATTCTTCAGAAATGTTGTTCACAGTGTGCGTCCTGGAAGTGAGTGCAGTGTGGTTTGGAGGCCTCGACTATTGACGCTGGCACAGCGAGGTGTAAAAGTTATGCAGTCACACCGCAGAATCGTATTCACTTGTGACTTTCATAGAACTTCCTTGTTCAGTGTGCCACCGTTTCCCGAGTTTGTGTGTGAAATACGGCAATTTGGCAATGTGTGTGTACTTATGGGAATTACAGGGGGTAGACAAAATAACACACTGAAAAGGAGTTTAAAACAAGACAATGTAGCTTTTGAAAGAAGAAATAACACAGTCTTCTTCTTGTAAATGAAAAATGCAAAAAGAAAACTTATGAGCAATAAAACACACCTCATACTCAATTCAATACACTCAGAGATTTTACTGTTACAGCCTTACTTGGTCTGGCATGACCAGTAGTTTATGGTGGCTGTTAGTGAATGTTAACTAGCTTTGGATAGATATTGCTGTGTAACTGACTTTACTGGGTCGCTTTGCTGACTTTATGACTCTTTGTGCTACTGTTACATTATAATTTTAGCATTAGCAAGAGTTACGTAGTCTCACTCTAAATCAAAAATGACCATTGCATATCCTGCTTTAAAAATCATCTTAGATTGCAAGCCATTTAACATTATTTGTCAAAGCACTAACTTTATACTGTGTATGTCCTTTATGTCCACGCTGGTGAGTTTTAACTTATGGCTGCTGTTCGTCTTTGTTGATGCAGTTTGTCTGTATCTGGCATATTTCCACATGATATGTGATCTGACATTTCTGCAGTGTTTTTGACAGATCCACCTGTAGTTTGTGCACAAATAATATGAATCGCTTGGGTAATTGTTTCATTTTGCTTTGAAAACGTACATATCTAAGTGCTGACCCATCTTCGTTGCAGTGTTTGTAGCTGTGGATAAGAAACTTAAGAGTTAAGTATTTTATTACTTTGTCTACCCACTATATATTCTATATGTTCCAATGCCACTGTCCCAGCTTTGTGTATTATCTGAGGAAGTGGCTGTCTGGTAAACAGACAGAGCAGGCTGGTTTATAATTATTAGTTTAAGGCCCCGGCCCGCCATGTTCTGCCATCTCCTCTCGGCTGCGAGGGTCAGAGGAGCAATAAAACATGATTAAGTGAGGGAGCTGTGGCTGTAAAGTTCGTTCCAGCCGCTCATGGATGAAAAATGACAGTGAAATCAGTCGCAGCATGGGAACATGTCTGGGCTCTCTGTAATGATTAAACCCCTGCTTTGGATAACCAGTAGCAGACAGACACATACATAGAGCCATGATAACTAGGACAGCAGAAACATCTGCAGTATACTCTGTATCACATAATAGGCTTCACAGTGGATGATTTAGGGTATGTAGCATGGAGCACAATGTGAGTTATATGCCAATTATCAACACTGCTACACTGCACTAACATAACATTACAGGACATGGAACTGGGTTATAAGATCACAAATCCTTGTAGTGACGTTGCCACGTTTACCTTAATAATCAGTGTAATGAAATAGGAATGGCTTGTAAAGGGAAGTGAAATTAATATCTTAACTCATGGTTTTCACAATAAAGAATTTGGTATCACTTTACCTTTAATACCATTTATAAAGCATTTATAAGCTGTAATTAATGGCATCTTTATACTTTTAATAATTCATGACTAAAAATGCAACAATCAAAGATAAAGTTCGGGTAAAGAAAACATCTGGAGGTATTATTTTCTAAGACGTTAGCACTCAAAAACTCAACATAAACGAACAACCACACAAATGTAGCCTAATCCTGATTTCTTTACCTTTTTAACTAACACTGTGTGCTAACGTAAGATCCCAGGATACATAGTAAATTGATTGAGAAAACATGTTTTAAGGGCCTCTAAAGGTCAACAAGTCACTTACTTTATAGATATCTTATAAGACATTAATAAAAACATCTTTGGGTTTGGGTTGTGGAAAATCCTCCTCCAGCATGATGCTTGCTTTGTTATTTTTAGGGCTGCAACTAAAGATCATTTTCCTAATGGATTAATCTGCAGATTAAGTAATTATTTGGTGTATAAAATGCCTAAAAACTGTGAAAAATGTTTCCCAACGCCCAGAAAAGACTGTAACATCCTCAGCTTCCCTGATCAAACAGGCAGGAAGGTAGCATCTTTTGTTAGCGCGGCTGAATGGCGCTGACGCTGCCAGGAGTAATTATGGGTAACTGGCGGGACAATAAGGCGATGACAGCTGTGGAACCATTGCAACATAAGGGCAAGGCTCGGCCCAACCCGCGATCCGGGCAGCACCCTTACCTCACTCCCCACCACCGTCACAATCCACTGGACGCAATTAAGCCACACAATAACCTTTTTGTGGAACCCTGTCCGGCACATATCAACATCACATCCAGAGCAGGGAGTTCATTTTTTTTTTTTGTTTTAATTTTCCTCCGGGTCTCACCCTAGAGAAGCATTTATTTTAATAAAAGAAAATAAAGACAGAAATAAATGTGGGAGCGGGAGGGCTGATAGGTCTGCGTCAACCTAAATAAACCTTTGAGAGGTATAAGAAAATACTAAAAGGATAGAGTCGTGGCTTTAAAGATAATAGCCAGAATGTGGAGGTATTGCATGGCTCTCCAGCACTTGTATGATCCCTCTCATTTTGTGTGACAGCTCGTTTCTGTGGCAGTACAGGTAAAAAAAAAAAAAACAACCTGAAACCATCAGTTAATTTACTTGTTGGTTTTGGCAGCGGAGCAGTTTCCTTCCTCTCCTCCCTCAAGTCAAATGAGGGATTTGGTGGTTAAAAAAAAAAGGAATTGATTGTCGTTGGGAATTTCCTGTCAAATTTGCTGAGAGAGCTGCTTTTGCTCAACAACACATTAACCTCTGTTTGCTTGTGGGAACTACTGAAGTGAAGACCTCTGCATAATGATGGAGGGTAAGAAACAGAAAGCCTGAAGCCATTTTAAACTCAAGTACTACTCATGAGGCTCTAATCAGTTAGTCATACATGTGTCATGGTAAACTCATACAGCAAAGTGTTGTCTGTTCAGAGTTTGTCTTTACTAGGAATCGATTTTATCTTAAAGATAGAGAGAGGGGTGTTTGGGGAAGTTTATGTTACAGCATCACCAATGCGAATTAGTCTGGAACCTCTCAGTTCATTTTCGATTTGGACAGACCTACAACCAATCAGAGCAACCAAACGTGTGACGTAGCACTGAGCTAATCCTGTTGGAAGTACGGCAAACACATCTTTCTTATCAACCAAAGCTTTAAGTGCAGCTGTTTGTTCTTCTTTTAGAGAAAATATACCGTCCAGTTCATTTGATACTGACGCGATAGCGGATTCAGAACGTTCCAGCGGCAGCCATCTTGGTTACTTATGAAAATGCAGCGCCCCATATTACATAAACTGTTGTGATTGGCCCGACCAGGTCAGATATGAAAACAAATACAAGTACAGGAGGTAATAGGTCAAAGTTGAACCAAAGAGTTTTACCATTCACATTTGTTTTCTCCTCTCCATATAAATTTGCCTAACCTGGGGATTAGTTTTAAACTTGTGTGGTCGAATTCCAGTTCTGATCCCAGTTTCGTAGGAATTACATCTATATTGGACAATCAGTGCCAATGCAGGAAGTAGTGTGCTCTTTAAGTAGTTAGGCATAAAGTAAGGGTGTGGAGGTCGGGATGGTTGGACAGGCGTGTAGCAAGTCACAGACCTGTGGTTAATGATTGAAACCTTGAAATGTCCTTAACTGTACCGTTGTTGCCATGGGCAGATATTTAAGACAGTGAGAAAAACATCAGTATTGGACGAGAAAAAACACGTCACTGGTTGTAATCTGGGGTTTTAATATTGAGGTTCTTGTGTGGCGATAGGGTTGAAATTTCAGTTTATTACAACTTAGGTCTTATTTTTGTCCATCATTTCTATCAGTTGTGATCACAAAAGTAATTGCTGAGATCTGGGAACATAAATGCAACAAAGTCCAAAAACTGTCATGGACGTTTACAACAGAGAGTTTGGGTGATAATTTGACTGTATGCCTTTGTTTTCACTTCAAAATACAAATCCTAACCTGGGGATCGTCTGGCTGCTCATGTTTCTTGTCCCATTTAACTTCCTTCGCCGTATTCCCAAACCTCAGCTATTTATTTAGTGAACTGTATTATTGCCAACAGGAATGCAAAACTGCAAAAACTAAGACTCAGGTTGTGTGAAATCAGAATTATCCTTTAAGTTACAAAATTCTTCATTATAAGTTGAACACATGCTACAGGAATGTAGCTTGTACTTCCAAGTCTGTTGACAGTCTCATTTCTGGTAATCAAATGTTCATCTTTTATTTAGCAGTGTACATTCTAATTTCTGAACAGAACTTGTACTTTATTACCTAAATAAAAGAGAACAAACATGTAAAGTTTCTAGCATTACCATTAAAAAGAGAATGACTAGTTTGACCTGTTTGCTGTGGAGAACAAAGGTAAAGACACTGAGAGGGAGAGATTAAGAGTCATGAGACATTAAACAGACTGATAGAAACTAATCAGACTGCACAGAAAGGCTGTCTTCATAAATGGTAATATCACTGCACTTATCATTCTTGTTTAGTACATATTTCTAATCTGCACAGTTTAATGAGGCTCTGCCTATTAGCCAGTGGCATCAGAATGAACTTTGGTCAGACAAATGCACAAAGCCCCCATTAACCTTTTGCCTCATAGATAAAACATAATGCTGATCAATGGCTTAATACAAAGACAGACCAGGTCTCTCTTGAGAATGAGACCCTGTGTCTTTAATAAAGGTTAAATAAAAAAATGAGAAAGAAAAGATCCTTTTTTCTTGTCAGAGTTGAACAAAGTTCGAAGGCTGTTGTTTGCTGGAGGAAAACCCCCACTGTGATATCAAATGATAAAATACCTTCTGAAGAACACATTCAGCAAATGAATGGACTTCTCCCTGGCAGAGGGGTCACGCTGGGAATAAAGAGACTTGACTGACAGAGAGAAAGAAAGATGAGTGGAGGCCATAAATCCTCCTGAATATCACCATTACATCGCTAACACCTACATACCAAAGCAGGCTCCACGCGGCACCTGGGTGCTAAAGAGCTAACATGGAGCCTCTTGGGTAGACCGCTGTCTGTTCGTAACAACCTACCCCAGGTGAAATGACATTCACCTTTCTATATAAAGCTGTTGAACTTCAAGTCAGTAGCAGATCACTGTTTAATAATAATAATTAACTTAATTACATCATCTTTCATACTTAACCCTTTAATGGTCCTACCCAGAATAAAGCAAAGGAAACGTTCTTTCTTTACATTTCTCAGTTCCTTTACGCAGTAACAACTGACCACACAGTTTTTTTTTAAATATGAGCCTCCTCCAAACAGCTGAGATGTCCTTTTATAGTAGAAGTGCACTTCTGCCTAGGTGTTTCCCCGTTAAAGTGAAGCAAAATAGTTTTTTAAATTACACATCTCAAAACAATGTGTTTAACTCGGAAAATAGAACATTTTACATATAAAATAAACACGAAACATTCAGTTAAAATTGGGTAAATAAAATGTAAGTAATATCTTATTGGTCGTGTAAAAGCATAGTAACAAAAATCATATAGTATGCAGTTCAGTCTTCGTAGAACTAGCATATACTTGCATATCTGTGTTTTGGTGCAACAGCTCAACAGTTTTTTGGGCGATGGTATTTCCTATACACTTCGATGTGGACACACCCTTTGGGCAGAAGTTGCACCACCCCCTGTGGTCAGAGTTAGTCATTGGCCACAACTGTTGACTTTGTTAAATCGTTATTAGCAGTATTAACAGTAGCACCATGGATTTACCTGAGTAGCGGCTGTATTTTCATTGAAAACACAGTTTCACCAAAATATGCAATGAAATAACATTACATGTATCACACTGACAACGTTTTCTAATCTGAAAATATTATATCCTATGACAATATTATGGTAGCAATGATACCTTTACCATGAATGGACATTTTGACCGACTGGTTGAGAAAGTTTTTTATTTTAACTCCGACTTTTTGGGCAGTATTTATTTACATCAGTTTGCTCAATGAGCCCTCTGAAGCTATTCAAAAAAATAAAATTACTTTTGAAAACTCCCCCAAAAACATGACACGCGTCAAGAGGGATTTTCCTGCCACTAACTTTGTGGAAGGAAGGCACCTGAAAAGGTCTGATTCTAAAGACTGCAGTGCTCCCTACTTCAACTGAGCGGTAGAGATGGTTCAGTCAGGTTGACTTAACTACAACTAATTTTTCAACAAGTGGTCTACCAAACTGCATAGTGCTTTCCATTAAGTTGCATTTAAAAAAAAAGCCTCATTGAAGGGCCCTTTGACAGGATGTGACCCTGTGACCTTTCAGTTAAAAGACAGTTGCTCTAAACTCCAGGTTTTGCAAAGAGAAAACACTTTTCACCCGGTGCATTTAAAAAGTCAGCGTCAGTTTAAAAAACTCCAAACGGTGTGAACCTGTTGAACAACCGCCAACCCTGATGGCAGTGGCTATGGATCACTGCAGCCATGGAGACAGGCAGATAGGGAGACATCGCTACCATCAGTGTTTGCTTTTTAGTGTCCTACATATGCACACACACACACACACACACACACACACACACACACAGCCCTATCTCTACTATCAGTGCTGGCCCTGCAGCGTACGTCCCCCTCAGTGCAGGATACGGAGCTGGAAGGTCACAGTGTGTTGCTGCTGTCGCCAGTGAAATGTCACCAGGCCACTCCCGCTCTGTCCAGCCTGTCAGTCTCCCATGTTAAGTCTCTCTGAACAATAAGCCACAGTTTCACTGCTGAGGTGCATGAAAACATCAAACATCCTACAGACAGAGGTGAACACATCTTGGACAATGCTCCTGTTTATGTAATGTCATACATCGCACCATGTGAGGGAATAAATAGAACTGTAACTGATCTCTTTTATTGTCTTGCTTTGTTTACTGAAGTCGGCGCCTGAATGTTACACAAAAAGCTCTCTTGTTTGAGTACTCTTTTTTTTCTGTCTTTGCAGCAAACAATACACATTTTTGGGGTAAAGGAGAATGAAAACAGGGAATGAATGGGGGGCCTGTGGAGAGTTGTGTCAGAATGTGCTGATGATAAGCTTGGCATGGCTCATATTGAACACATCGAGACAGAGCATGGCTATCTGCTCTGCGTATTTGGAGTCGTCTGTGGGAAAGAGACAGGCCTCAGTGTGGGAAACGGCCTTCTTTTGATACGGAGCTGAAGATCAACAGTCTGCTATCATCTGCCATGGAAAAGTTCAGCCTGGTTTAAAGAGGGCAAATGCAGAAAGAGGGTTTTTGTCCATTGCTCTGACCCTATGTCATCCCCATGGGCCCAGCTAATGAGCAGAACCTTTGAGGATGCTTGATAAATTGTGCAGATAAGTGGTTTGATACAAATCTTCAGCCACCAAATTTGGCTCTATTAGATTGAAAATTAAATTGATAAATGTGAGTAATGTTGCCGCTCATGAAATCAAGCCCCTCTCTGTCCGTCTCTCTCTTCTCTCTCCCCTCCCGTCTGTCTGTCTCTAGTCCTCTTGGCCCCAGGCCTGAGTCATATGGCTGAGTGATCAAGTCGGGGTGTTGAGGCGAGCTCAGTGGGTGAAGCGCAAGAGCTCCGACGGGTTGCTGCAAGGGCTGAAATCAGTCTAAGTAGGCCGGGCCCAACACAAACACACCTCGCCTCCTCCCCCCTCCCTCCCGTCTCTCTGTCCTTCCACCATCCTCCCATTTTCCTCTGACCTCCATGCTGGCTCGACTCGGCCACAGTGTTCACTGTGTCCACAGGCTCAGCTCTACACTCTTACACCTGCATGGGTGGATGGATGGATGAAGAAGGGGATGAATAAATAGAAACCGCGTGCAGGGCTAGTTTCATTCCCAGAACGAAGTTTGTCTTTGACTAAGCTGTAAAAAGTCATTTTAGTGGATAAAAATATGATGCTTTAAAAATCCATTTAAAATTCATTTTTGCTGCAAAATCAGTACAAATATCTTTAGTGTTAGTGTTTAGTTTACTTTTTTGATCAAAATTGTGGTTACCAAAAGGGCGAAATTGAAGTTTTATTTATTTTTCTGCCTTGATCCACCCCCTACGTTACTCCATGACTCTGTACGTTATTATTTTTTATGTATTGTGATTTGAATCACAGGGTAAAGTACATACTGCTGAAGTTACAAGACTCCCTGTTGCTGTGAGTTTTGACAGTCTGATTTTTCGCCCTCATCACAACTGCACCCGTGAAAGAGAGACAGCAACTTCTAGCTAGACCCCCTTTTTGTAATGTGGGACAAACACATTACTGATACCTCTTTTCCACAAACATGGAATGGGTTCCGGACATCAGTTTGAACTGTTCGGAACCTAAAAAGTTGGTCCAGATCAAGTTTTCCTTGATCTGAAGCGCGAAGCTTGACGACATCAGAGGGCCTGTCATATGTAGAATATGACACGCTCACTTATGTCATTGGAAAGAGAGGATAGAGAAGGCAACAATGATCGTCTTATCATTAACAGCTGGTCCATGCTTGTTTTTTGGATAGAAACAAATATCTGTAATAACAGAACAAAAGCTCGCAGGTAATCAATGTGATCCGCCATCTTGCTCCTACTGTTTACTTCTGTTGATAATGCATCTTTGATTACAATGGTCCCGCTCAAAACTGGTGGAAACGCAGGCTGGTTCGCTGGATAGCACCAAGGTTCTGAGAATCCTGAATGGTGCTTCAAGAACCACAGCTAATTTGGTGGAAAGAGGGCATGAGTGTACAGGAGCTGCCGAAGTCCTGTCGTCACATCTGAGATGTGAGCCTCTGTTCCACTAGCTTCTGTAACTCAATGCAATCTCTCCTTCAGGATTTCTTTCATTGGTCTTTCAAAATAAAGCGTCTTCCTGAGGTTTTCTTTCCATATTCTTAGTCCTACTGTTATTATAGATATCTAAACTATCCCAGACCCTCGACTTGCCCATGGACTCGCCTCTTTTGCAGAGTCTTGACGTTGAACCTGCGATGGTCTAGGGTTCAGGGCAATGATGTTCGTTAAATGCCACTTAACAGAAATATTAAATTAACAATGATACCAGATCGTTTTTTAAAACATATGGAGTGAACCACACAACATACTGCTGAATAAGGCTATGTTCCGAGGCTTGATTTTTATTTGCGTTGTTACTAATGTCAACATGATTTTGAAGGAGGTCTTACTTCTGGAAGAAAACCTGGAAGCTCCGGTTTCACCTCAGTTCTGTTATGAAACACGGAAAAAACTATGAACAGTAGCTGTATTATAGTTTATCATTATAGTTTATATTGCCTTACACAAAAAGTGAGAATTCAATTTTCAGTTCAACTTTACACATGATCTTATACATTTATCTATTTATTCATTATATTGATTCTCTATTAACTTGTCCGTCCTCTGAAAAAGGTCAGAGGTCAGGAACAGTTACAGTAAAGCAGCCAAAAAGCTGTTAGGGATCTGAGAGAAGCGTCAAAGTACATCACTTTACAATCACTTCTGTGGAATCTGACACTTTCTACTTTTAACAACAGGAATCCATCACTGGGAATCAGCAGACTCTGGAAACACCTGCTGGAGATTTTTTTTTGCCAGGGAAGGAAGAGAGGATGGAAATAGAGGATAGAGGGGGGAAAGGGTGAATTCTTAGACTGCCTCTAACCCATCCACCCCCACCCCACTCCAGGCTCATTAACTCAATTCATAATCGTCCCTTTTCGCCCCCTCCTCTCGCCCCTACTGCCTGGGTAGGTAGGTGGGGGGAGGTAGCTGAGCTCATTAGGCCAAGGACCATCGCTCACTTCCCTCTTAAAATAACCACTGCTGCAAAGTAAAAACCTCATGGCTGTGGGCATGTTCAAGTTTCCACAGTTTTGTGTTGAGAAAATGGTTCGGTGGCTGATGGACGGTTTTCTCTCCTCTGTCTATTTCTTGTCCTTCTTTTGACGTCTTTCATTTTTCCTTTGCTTCCTCCGTTTTTCCCCTCTTCCCTCGTCCAGGCAGCTTGAAGCAGAACCACTAAATGGGGATAATTGGGGGGAAAGTGGCTGGCCCTTGTCTGACCAATCTTCTCACACAACAATCAGCAGATTGTTCCCGGGACCCGGTGACACAACAACCTCCTAGTGTAGATTTGGGCTGTAATTAGCAAGCAGCCACCGACATGCATGTCAGATGCGGTTATATGTAGCGAATGGATTAATAATTCCGTCCCCTGCTTGTTTTCTCAACAACCCAGCCCTTTCATTCCTCTTTGGATTGTTTTGAGCTACAGTGGGTGTTCTCTTTGAGCGCTGGATCGATGCTGAGGTTTGTTTTCTGTCTCTGGAGATGAGACGGATGGTCAGTTGGAGGGGCCCGTTTTTTTTGTGCCTGACTGGACACTGGTTAACCATCTAATGAGGGCAGAGGGAACGTGTCCACAGAGCCAGAGCAGCAGGACCTCTCTCTGTCTGTTTCTCCCTCTTCACATACTGTCTTCTCACACACGCGCGCGCACAAGGATGAACTTTTTTTCACACTTGCTTTGTGTATACTCAAACATACACAGCATCAGGGAATATTTGTATTCCTTTTAAATTCTTAATCCTCTGCTTCGTTTGTTTACTTACGTGTGCATAATCTTTTGCATGATCTCTGATTACACACACACACAGCCTGAAGGGTTCACAGAGTACTCACAGTTGCTGGTTGCTGTGTTTGTTTGCTTTACAGGCAACATCCAGCATGGAGGACCAGATAAGAAGTCGCCCTTTCTCTACTTAATATTTGCATGGACAAAAGTTTTCAGATAACAATTGACGGTGAGCGACTCACTCCGCCTAGATTCATGAAACGTGGAATTCAATTGCGAGCTGTGTGCATAAAAAAACAAATACGTTCCANCCACCTGCTCTCTGTGATCACCTGAACTGTACTTTAATACGGCTGATCTCATCATTTAGTTGTTGTCATTCACACATCTTTTGTGTTTCTGTTGTCAGAAAACTGAACAAGTATAAATACAGGTAAGTGACAATGTCTACATTGTGTGATCAGCTATATGAGTCAATAGCCCTTTTTAAAGAGAGAATACTGCAGTAAAGAAGACATTATGCCATTACACTGAACCAAACAAGGTTCCTGAAGCAAAAGAGGCATGGTGTGAAACACGACTAGTGTGATATATAACATACAGTACATGTGCTCAGTACAGGAGCTCAGTTCGTAGACATTTTTGGTTGCTGCAGGCTAGCTGCTAACCCGATCCTACCTGTTGGGATTGCTACTCACAATCCCAACAGGTCCTCTAACCGAAATGTCAAAATACGTCTTTTGCCAATGACTCCCAAAACAACATATATAGGAGTACCGGACCTTCACGTGGTTAATGTTGTGAAACGGTCACAGTTTGGTTAGGTTTAGGCACCAAAACTACTTGGTTCAGAAAAAGATCATGGTTTGGGTTAAATTAACTATGTTAGTTACGTAAGTTAAACTAAGTCAACGTTGACTTTTGGTTTCACACGGGTCTTCAACAGCGGTCTCCTGGGTGACAGTCCTATGCTGTTGACCCATCCATCCACTCCGACCTCCTCCTTACTCAGACTTTGGTGCTCTTTATAGAACAATAAACGTAAATATGAGTTGTAATAAGGTGTTAGACCTATATGCTCGTATTTTTGGCAAGGACAGTCTCCACAATACATTTTCAAAGTATTTCATGTTCACAATACACTTCCAACTACTTTTTTTTCATCAATAAAGACACCACTCAGTGTGTGCTGTTATTATGTTGCCTGTGCCACTATTTATGCAAACTATTTTACCTATTTTTAAGAAAAACAGAGGGCCATTCTAACCAAGCTTAAGACATAAATAGTGGTTGTTTGTTGCTCACCTACATAACATTCAAACAGACTGGATACGTCAAAAAGGTCACAGAAGGCCACAACCAGGAGTCATCACTTTATGAGAATTAGAAGACGTCTTTTATCATCATATGTCACAGAGATAGAGAGCAGACATGGATGGCTGCTAGATAGCCATCGCTGGGTGTAAGTGATACTGCTGAGCGGAGAGGAGGTCATCCTCATGGCCTGTAAGTGATGAAAAACAAGATGACTGATGGTCTTGGAGAGACCTTTTCCCCACTCAGGAGTATTTTACACACTTTAAGGGGAAACTATGGAAATAACTGCCCGACAGGTAAGAGCTGAAGACCACTGTGTATGTTTTGGCCCCGTCCTCCGTGCTTATGGTTGAGTAAATTAAATTAGTAATGCATGTTGCAGGTGATATGAGGTCAACGCTGTGTTTGTGTGTTTATATATGTGTGAATATGCTTGTGTTTGTTTTGAGTTTTGAGTAGTGAGTAGGGGAAGTCAAAATATCAAAGGGCTAAATGTCGAGCATTGGCGGAGCAGGAAGCCTGACATGAAAATCAAACATCCCATTAAGTTGTCAGAGGCAGCCAAGTGCAATAACCCAGCAGCTGGGCCCTGTCTCTCCAAAGACGGACAGATAGACAGGCAGACAGACAGACACATGGTGTACAAACACAGCGCTGCTTATAGGACTGGCTGTGCAGAGTCCAGAGCCTCTAAACTCATGTCACTGTCCAAGATTACCAGTTATGGCTTATTTTCAGGAAATTTTGTTTCATGAAGGGAGACTGTCCAAAAATACGGCCGTACAGGTCGTCTGTTAGTGCAGCTTATTACAACCTGTAAATTTACGTTTGTTGTTAGGTGGCGACCTATAAAGAGTGCCATAGTCTGCATAGGGAGGAGGTCGGGGTGGATAGATGGGTCAACAGCAAAGGACTTTCACCCGCTGTTCATGCCCCATGTGAAATCAAAAGTCAATTTTATTATAACTTCCGTAGGTTATGTAACTTAACTTACGTAACTAACGTAGTTATTTTAACCCAAACCATCATCTTTTCCTAAATCTAACCAAGTAGTTTTAGTGCCTATACCTAACCAAAGTGCGACTGTTTCACATTGTTAACCATGTGTTTATTATTGTTACCATGACGACGAAGGTCCGATACGCTGTTTTGGGAGTCACTGACAAATGACCTATTCTGTCATTTAGGTTGGAAGACTTACTGCATAAAGGAGGTTTAAAGTCTGACTTAGGTAATCATGAAAATGTATCCCTTCAGACTAGCCTGAGAGGTGTTCCATTAAGCAAGATTATCAGTTAAACCAGGCTTATTTCAGTAAATTAGGCTAATTTTCCAGGTAATTCTGTTTTATAAAGGTAGTTTAAACAAGCCTGACGTGGACCCATAACTCAACAAACAGAGCTAATTGAGTTGTTCAGCAGCAGGGTTTATCTCTAACCTGACTGCTGGTCTACAATATGCAGCTATAAGTGTTGTTTTGTTTTTGCTGTGATATGTTATTCTCCAAATGTGTTTAGTATGTGCTGCTCTGTGGCTGCAAACAGTTTTGTCTTTACATGTCAGTTTTTTTAATTGTAAATTGATGTGATCTGTGCTTGATGTTTCAGGTTTGTCTTTCATAGTCATAAACAAGCACTTCTTAAACCAGGCTTGGCTCAGTTTTTTGGGAAAACCCCCCCCGCTAGTTTGATTGCGGTAAACTGGTGATAAAAAAAATTAAAACCCATTAGAAAAAAAAAGAAATCAGTTCCAACCTCCTCCCCTCTCCATACCTGACACCTCTGGGGCTTCGGTCGCTTCCTTCCAGGGGGGCTGATGGGAGTCAAGCCCAGTGGATGGACACTGTGAGCCAGAACACTTGCGGGGTCAATTCCGCATGTGACCGGTGTTTCGTATTTAATGAGAGCTGCTGTCACTTCAACTCAGGGCAGTCAGCGGACAGAGAGGAGAGGAGGAGAAGGGAAGAGAATAAAGGGGGGAAGAAATGTTTGAATGGAAATACAGACAGAGTTTGGGAGAAGAATCAAAGAGAACATTAATGTGTGCTAAATTTAGGGCATCAACTATATAGCTCTTTTAGGACAAAAATGTCTCCTCACAAGTTAAAACAAACAGCAAAGTGACATAATGCCTATAATCCCACCCCTTCCACTGTGCACCTCTCTCCGCCACCTCCCACCCACATTCCCCTGATCCTCCAACCCCCCCCGCCCTGGAGGCCTGGCCCATGCTGGACCCTCATTAGGTCATGTGTACTCAATCCCTGTTGTTCCTGCGTCCCTTAATTTCCACTGTTATGGGGACAAAGGGAGGCACAAAGCGCATCGCAGCCCCGGGTCCTTGCACTCGACCTCATTCGCTCATTACTGTCGCCATAGAAACTCGCTCCCCTCATCACCTCCAGGCGACCCCTCCCACAGTGTGGAGATGAATTTTTATAGCAGTTTAGAAGTGATGGGAGCGATAGGTAGGTGTCTGTCAGTGTGTGTGGGCTGAATCTTCTGATAACAGGAACTACTGTGTGACTTGGTGATTACTCTAGTGTTTGTGGCCAGCAGCCGCCCCTGCTTGTGTGTGTGTGTGTGTGTGTGAGAGAGAGAGAGAGAGAGAGCAGGAGTGTGTGATATTAACTATGAGACCTTTTCCTCTCTGAACTCTTGGGAACAGGTCATTTCTGGCGGACGCAGAAATGTGAGGGTGTGGATCAGGTTTCTTGATTCTGGAACAGCTTCAGACGGCAATAGTGGAGCAAAAAAGATCTTTATGATCTTTATGAAGGCAGAAAAAGCCTCACTCAGTGGATCAGCAAACACAGCAAGTCCATTATTTTTGATTAATCTGGCTAGTGGTATTTGCCATGTCAAAGACTTGTGATGAGTGTGTATGTTTTACATATTACGTGCAGGGTTGGCCAAAGGTTGCGTCTTTGTAGCGTCTGGGAGAGATGTTTTTTTTCTCAGGCATCACTGTGGTTGAGGTTTTCGAGAAGGGAACCATGTAGTCATGAAGCTGTGTCTCCTGAAAGCTGTAATTTCTCTTTTTGTGAACATGTCCTACTCTGGATCCCTGCAGGAGGCGTTTATAGCTTCGTTTTCAAAATGTCTGAAGATTAAAAATAGTGAAAATGTGAAATAAAAAGGTGGACCTGCTGTTCAGAGTCCAGGTTTCCTCATTGAAACTCGTTGATGACTGCATACAGGCAACACATACAGGTGTTGTTTTCCCTTGAACACACCCTCAACTGTAAGCTGTCTATAGCTACATGTACAGTATGCACACACACACACACACACACACACACACACACACACACACAGAGGAAAGGGCTCCCTCTGCTGAGCTCAAAGTCCATAGCGCCCTCCAGCCCCCTCTGCCTGACCATATCATCAACACTCACCTGATGTTCAAGCTGGGGCGGCTGTGGCACAGAGGGTGGTGTGGTTGTCCATTAACCCCAGAGTTGGTGGTTCAATCCTGGCTCCTCCTGTCCACAAGTGTCCTTGGGCAAGACACTGAACCCCAGCATGGCAGCTGTGTGTGTGAATGGGTGAATTAGACTACTGTTAGAGCTTAGATTACTGTTACAGTGCTTTGGGAACCATTTCAATGGTTGAAAAGCGCTATATAAGTAAAAGTCCATTACTGTGTTAAGCTCTTTTTCTTGCACTGTCACCTTCATCATCAAGGATTAGGTCATTTCCACTGCTTTGTTCTTCTTGTAGCATTCACAAGCAGCTGAAACAGTTAAAAATCTGTTTTAAAAAAGGAACATGAGCTAACAGGTTGCCGTCTGATGTATGAACAATATTTCTCTTTGCTGCTGTGTATGTTAGCAAGCTTGCTAGCTCGGGTGCTAAAAGGAGACTGAATTCACAGTTTCTTCAAAAGACATGTTGTTACCATCGACTCCTGTCTCAAAACTGTTGTGCAAACCATTCCTCTTTTCTGGAATGTTTTGAAACCCAGACTCTGGCACAAAGCTAATATGCTACGATAGCTTCCTCCATTTTGGACTCTCTGGCTCTATATTCCCTCAAAGGTCAGGACTGTCTGGACGGCTTGATATAAATTGTGCAATTTGCATGTCAACTCGCGAGTTCAACTCACTCATACATTCATGTGGATCCAGTAGCAAATCCACTGACTGCGGCCAATCCATTGGAATTAATTGATTTTGCCATGAAATTCTGCCAGTTTAAATGCTGGTGTGTCCAGGCGGTTAGAATGAGAGGGAGTGTGACTGTAGAATAATTGAGGCAGACCGTACAGTAAATGACTGTATGCGTGCAGGCAGGCTGGGTATCAGCACATCACACAGTGAGGTTGGTCTCCCTGCTGTCTGCTGTGATAGAGACAGGCCTGCACAGACTCGCCCTGCAGTCCCCAGGTGAGCCGACGGTCCTCAGCCATACTCATTATTATCTCCCGGAGGAATGCCACCCAAGTCAGATGGAGAAACTGCAATTTGAACAAGAATGCAGAAAAAAGAAGTGTGGCGTGTTGCATGAAAACAGGGAGGAACATGAGGGGTGTCCAAGTATATCCTTTCTCACACATTAGGTTTAAAAAGCCACAAAGCAAGGATGCTCATTGTTGCATTGAACTATTTAATTACTTAATTAAAACACCATATGCCAAAACAGGTAGAGTAGCTGCAGAAAAATACAATTCCGCACATGCACAAGGATGAGAAAAGAAGTTGTACAGTGATTCACAGTAAGAGATCTGCTCTTCTATTCCTCATCATGACACAGCAGAATAGGAGAAGAACGGAGGTGGGGGCAGAGATTCAGTGAAAGTAAATGAAAAGAGTAAAAGAGATCAATGTAATTTGGATGTGATGTATTTTTAATGAGGCTCCAGTCATGGAGGGGTTAGAGAGCAGGCTGATCTGGAAAGCAGCGAATGGGGGGAGCGGAGACAAGGCAGTCGGGCCGCTATTGATCAAAGGGCTGGTGGAGGTAGGCTGGCACCATGACTGAGCCAGGGTGACCTGCACTGCTGTACAGTACAGGGGCTCAGACAGGGAAGCAAGAAGTATGAGCTGGACTGAGGCTTCACCTCATGCTTCCTTTATGAGACCCAGGAACAAAAGACTAAAGCTTTGCTAACGCACTACAGTGCTTTTAGGAACAGACCTTTTTTACAGCAGACATTTTGACTTGTCATAGTAGGAGAAGCACAGGTGTTACTAATAATACTAAGGATGCCTCCATTCTGTTTAAGTGTCCCAAGTGTGTGACAGTGAGCTTAATTCAAACCTCATTCAGCTCAATTAAGACATTATTGCTACTGCTTTTATTATTCATACCTTTCATACTTTCCGAAATATTCAAAGTCTTCTGGGAAATTTTCCCCATCCAAATGAATGGACAGAATGTTCAACACTGACATGTTTTCACACTTTCAACTCTTACCTACTCATTCATACCTTCAGCTAAAAACTCCATTCAAACTTTGAAATGTTCCACATCTTTCATACAATTTTCACTCTTCATACATCATTTTGGCAACCTTTGATTGCAGCTGGAGACACATGGGTGATCAAACCTTAAAATGTTACATGTCTTTCTAACACTATGAGTTTTATTCAACTTTTAAATCCCTTCACACAAATGACACCCTTTCCCACTTTTACAACTCTTCATACTCCTTCAGCTACTTCGTCATACAAATTAAAGCCAGTAATGCAGTTTGGCATCTGCCTTCCAGCATTCACACTGCAATTTCCTCAGAAATTGCCTTCTCTAGTTATACCTGTGCTTTTCCTTCTGGGACAACAGTGTCAACATGGAGTTGGGTAGTAACCCTATAGTAGGAGAGAATCAAATGAGTATGGTTGTGGGACCTCTGAGGCTTTGAATTTGATGAATTTGATTTGATGAAACCCACGCCCCAAACTGTCCATTAAGTTCTCTAAACTAAACAACAAAATATGTCTTTTTTCCCCCCTTGCCTTTAAAAACTACCCATATTAGTGTTTTCTGATCTGGCATGCCTATTGGCAGGAACAGTGCCTTCCAAAATTATTACAGTAAAAATCCCTGTTGCAAAAATGAGTCATTTAACCGTTTCCTTGTCTGCTACAGTTAAGGTTTGATTCGGTTTAGGCACAAATGTTTAGGGTTACAATAACTTCTTGAAAAGGTTAGGGAACTAGGGAATTATGATCATGGTTAAAAGAAACTAACATTGACTGTTGGGAGGAAACAGAAAAAGAACAGCAGTTTTCCATATCAAAGCCAAACCAGTCTATCCACCTCAACCTCCTCCCTATGAGATTTTGAGGCTCGTCATGCTACTTCCACCATGGCTCCTGCAAGATTAGAATCATAATTCACACAGTCACTTGAGGTCAGTTAAATGTAAATTCAGGTTGAATTAGGTCTTTGCACAAACCACTGATGCGGTTATTGTTTTTGGAAGGACAGCCTGGACCATCTCAGGTTAAAGCCAGTCAAGTGGCGCCCTATGAGAGTGTACTCGTCCAGACATGGCTGTAAAAATAGCAAACCATCTTAGCTTTTTGACAATCCCAAATGCATAGAAAGGGGCAAAGAAAGATGACAATAGAAGAAGTGATAGATGGATAGCATGAGGTAGAAACGGTTATGATGACACATGATACTATCATTGCAAAACTGGATCTGCAGTTTTTTGAAAGCCAACTAATGAATTGTTGTTTAACTTTGTTATAACATGAAGGGTTTAAATTCCAAAAGGAACTGCTCTTTTAAGCTGTGTTTACATGGAGTCTAATATTCCACTAATAATCGAAAAAACAGCACAATCAGAATAAAAATACCTCATGTAACCACCTCAATTGGAAGAGACTGACCTGATCCGGCCCGATCAGAAGGAATTTTCAATCGGGTTGAGAGGGGTAGTGTAAACCTTTGATAATTCGTAAACGTTTAATCCGATCATTTCTCTTGATGGTCGAAAGGCTGTTCAAACAAGTGTTTGAAAAGATGAACGAAGAAACTTTCTTCTGTTCTTCTTCTGTTATATTTCCAGCAGATTAGAATTGCTTCACAATGGGTAGAACCACTTTGCACATGTCAAAAAAGTTATATTCTGATTAAATGCTTTGTCACATGTAAACACAAATCTTATCTGATCACTTTCTTTAGCGTCCATGTAAACAGTTAAGTCATGTAACCGCAGCTTTAGATAACTAATAACAATAATAATTAACCCCAGGAACACATTTCACAGATGAAAGAGGCCCTCGCCAGCTCATACAGGTTTCTGGGGCCGTGGTAAAAAGCCAAAGGCTGTGATGACTGGGATAACGTGAGCTCCAGCTAGCTAAGTGTCTCTCCAGGTGTGATCAAGACTGTCATCAAGGCTCCAGTGGAGAAGTCTAACGGCATATCAGCACAGTGACAACGGTCGGTGTAACGAGGACAGTAGCAGTAAAGAGCCTCGGGGTGGATTCTTGGCTTGTGTGACTCCAGGGAGGGTGTCACATCCTGCTTTAATCATTAAAGAAGCAGGAAGACCCCCACCTATCAACCACCATTACCATTTAACCCCCCTGGCCCGTCTCTCTCTGCAGCCCCCAGCCATATAAGCTCCTCAGCAGCCTTCCTCCCACCAGTGTAGACAGACCAGTGGCTCCACAGCGCCTGATAATCAATGTCTGCCCCTCAGCACCCTGAGGCCCAGGCCTGCCTCTTCAGCTCCTATAGAGATGCCTGATACACACACAAGCACAATCACAGACAAAAAGTATGCATTTATGTGTATGCGCACTTGAGTATGCATAGAATAAATACATTCAGACACACACAATGGTCCCCTGACCCCAGTAAGAGGGGTGCATTAATGCTGCCCGCTCCCTGTGTGTCTCCATCCCTCCCTCCGCTGTGCAGACACAGACATTGACTGCTGGATCACAACCCCTTTACCTGAGTCAATAAAGTCCCTGCATAGAATTGATTTGGCAGGGGAAGAGAGTGGAAGTGGGGACAGGGGTGGGGGGGGCCGAGCAACAGGACTCTGAAATCCATAGATGGATTTTTGACTCTCTGTGGCCGGCGTTGTCAGTCATCCTCTTTTGTGTTCTGAGAAACCGGAGGGAGAAACTGACTGGAGACGGAGCAGACAGCGTTATCTATCGCAGACTGATTGCAGGACGTCTAGTTTTTGTGCATTAAAAGTATAGATGAAGAAGAAGACTTCCCTCTATTAGACATAACCAAATAAACATATTCCTGCTTTCTGTTGCTTGGCTACTTCAATTTTTATTTTGACTAAATGTCATACTTTTCTGTAATTTAAATGACATCTGATCCAGGGTCTGTACAACATTGCAGAGGAAACTGGCCGCAATGAGAGTGATGAGTGAAGGGAACAAGGTAAGGGAAAGTTAGTCATCAGATGTAAACCACCTCCTCACCCCTCTCACATGGCCTCGACCTCTTTTACAGCTCTGAAAACATTGTTGTATCTTGGGGAATAACTGAATGGTGGTCTGCACACAAAACTAACATAAACCCTAAATTACTTTTGATTAATGCTTTGAACACGATGTCCTGCTGAATAATATTTCATGAAATTCAATAGCAACTCTACAGCTGTAGAATTTGTCCAAGACAAGTCAGATTTGAGCAAAGAAACAAAATCTGTAGGTACTTGAGCTGGAAACACTGGTACTCATTATGCCTGTACTCATTAGCCCATTAATTGCTACTGAAGCTCACAAATATATAGTTTCATTTTTTTTTTTAAGTCTCAGTAATTTTATAAAACAGCTGGACACTTAAGTTTTTTGCAAACATTACTCAAACAGGAGGAAATAGTGCATTTGCTGCAGCTGCGGAGTAGCACATATTTGGTGCTCTGGTGCAGTGTTCATTTCCTCAATGAAAACTACATCAAAAGTTATTCATTGGTGACTTTTTTGTCATGATGATAACAAGACTAAAACTACATAAAAAGCAACCTTTGAAAACCAAAACAATGACCAAATGTATTGTATTTATTGTCAGTGAATAAAAACTAAATGATAATGTGAAAAACGGATGAACGGACAAATGCACTAATTGCTAATCACTCTTATTCAACAACCTGCATGCATCTGTTGAAACACATTATGCTCCTGGTTAAACAGTATTCTCCAATGTTAAGCTGGAAAGCTAACGATAACATAATATTAAGGGCTGTGGATGAGGATGTAATGTTAGTCCCCCCCCGTTGTATTCACGACCTTGGAAGCCATGAGTTGTGACGTGTTTGCTGACGTTTTCAGAAATGGCGGAGGCCATGGAAGTTCATTTTTTTGCTGGATATTAAGGTAATATATTGTAATTTTAGTCGTATAGAGTTTTCCCTTGTGATTTTATAATATGTCTGAGGACAATGTTGATATAAATAGAAAGTAAGTCAACATTTCTTGGAAAGAAGCAAAGAATGTCAAGAGAACAATGAGGAGTCCATGTTGCCGTTGCCTAGCAGCGGTGTTCTCACGACTTCCCATGTGGTAACGACAAGCTCTCGAGTCTTCCTCTAGATGTCCGCTGCAGACATTTTGCTGCATTAATGTTAGCCAGTGTTTGAGCTGCTCACCAGCTAGCTAAATCCAGACAGTATTTTACTAAAAAAGTGGATGAATACAACTTCGGAATGACGAGAACGACAGTTCTTCTGTACAGACAAACAACAGAGTTTGGAAATTGCATCCGTATTTACTGAGGAGCGAGAATCCATTGTATCGCATGAAAAGACTAAATCAGAATCAGGTGCCAAAATGAACACTGATCTAGTCAGTATTGTGGGCAGCAGGATGGTGTGTTGATTGTAATGAAGGAACATGTCACTCAGTGCAACAGTTTTTGGACAGTAATGGAGCTCTATTACTTGTTAACAGGAAACATTCATTGTTGGTTTGGGTCTTTTCATGGGATTTACTGACAATAAATATTTGGCAATACAAATATGGAATATCACCAGACTTAACCTTTAAACTTGTGACTTATGTGAATAAAAAACTATTACCACAGTACACCACCTGCTACCCACTCACATCGAGGTCTTGTTTTATTAGTGTCAACATAATAGCTCAGTGTATGTACAGCCCACGTAGACAGGCTCTTTCCCCACACTCCCAGCATGCAACCTATGAAATGACTTCATGAGTGGCGACAGCTTATCTCTCCCTGCGGACGGGATCAATAGACTGGCGCTCTGGCGTTCCTCGTTGACGTGCTGGGAGACCGGCTATCATCATGCACTGTAGTCCGCCTGCTTTGGGTAAACATGGTTCCCCACCTCCTTAGGGGAGCTTACTGGGACCTGCTTCTGTTTATGTACCCTTACGTGACTCGGTTTTATGCATAGAAATGTTGTCATGCAGTGGTTCGGGTTGTGTAGGGTGTGCTGTGGAGGCGGGATGACTTCTCTGCTATCATCCCATCTCAGAGACAACATATTGTGTAAACAGCAGGAACGACCTGTTGGCTGCAGGCGGCTTGTCCTCTCGTAGAAACCAGACCAGCAGCTCATGTGGGTGTCAACAAGTTGTGGGATGTTACTGATGATATCACTTTGGTTTTCTGTAAAAGTGTTTACGATGATGTTAGTTTGAATGCTAGAGCCTCTGATAAACAGTGCATGACGGACCAGACCCAAAGACCTGCTGTATTTTTAGTGCAACGCGTGTTGTATATTTCATCACAATGCAATATTGACACAACTGAAATAGACTGGGACATATTTTGTTCACTATCGGGTAACAATCTTAGCCATTTGAACCACTTTGTTTTCCATTTAGAGACTGCTGGAAAATTACTGGGCTGGAGAGTTGGCTGAACTTTATCTTATTAATATTTTCTTTGGATCACCCTCTCCCCTAACACGTCTAAATAATGTAACAGTATTTACTTGGCAAAACTCCCTTATCCATAAGTGACTAAAAAAGGGAAATAATTTAAGATAATGTACTACAACTTAAATATTTGATACCTTGAATTCAAAAAGGTTGTTAGAGAAAATATCCTTAAGCAAAGGTCTGGAACCACATAATGTCCAACATAATGTGTATATATTAAAGTGGCCTAGTAGTTGTATCAATGTCTGTATGTAGTCAGCAACTGACTGTCAGATCAAATAAGAAAGTACAGTTCAATAATATTTTTGAAAAATTAGATAAAAAGTGTAGCACGGATTTGATTGGCTGAGTAGCATCACGTGAGATGATATACAACACATGCAATTGGTCTGTGAGTTTCCTGGGCCGCTGAACCAGCACCGTAAAGGCTAGAAAAGCTGCGCCGGTTAAAAAAGAATTACTCTGTCAAAATGTAATAATTCTCAATTACTTATTGGTGGTAGGTCCTGAAAACAGAGCCAAGAGTAGAGGTTTTCTCTCAGACCATTTTTGCCCAATGACGCCAAAAAAATACTGCCTACCCCACCTTTAATAGAACATAGATTTTTACAAGGTGTGCCAACATTTCAACTGAAATTAGCAATTGCCAATTTTATGGCAAACAAATAATTTTAAATCAAAAAAGGGGTTTAGTGTGTTTAGCCAACCCCAGCGGGGTACAGGTGCAGGACAAAAAGCAGCAAACAATGAAAAACGAGAGGTTGTTAGCACACCCAGATTAGCTCCCAAAAGTTTTTACTGATGCAACGGTTCGACCTGCAAGTCAGAAGCTCTAATATTTTTGCCCAACCCTCAGATTACAAATAATAAAACTAAATGTGAATTTCATCAGATGATGTTGCCTATACCCAATTAGTTTTCTGACTGTCCCTTATAATTAAAGCAGTTATATGATTCTGAGGAGCAACCAGGCACGTTAATCAGGTGTGATCTAGTGTAGCAGCTGGAGACTCAGAGGAGACGGTTTCCTCCGGACAGCACTACTCAAAATCACACAAAAATATCGATAAATCTCAAGTAAATTACTGTCAGAAAATGAATGAAGCCACTGCTCATTGAGGCTAAAGTGAGAGGGACAAGTGGTGCTCTTACGCTGCACATCAGTAAGTTCTGGATTTACGCACAAAGTGATATATGTAAACAAAGGTTTAAGTGTCTTGGTTATAGTTCAGTTAACTGTGGAAAAATGGACGGTAAGGTGTTTGTATTCAGATCATCAGAGCTCATCATAGCATCGTAATGCTCCAAACTATAATATAAGTATTAATATTTAAGCATTAAAATGCTAAAGTTGATAGTGGCCCAGTGTGTGCGTGGGCTGCACAATATTTCAGTATGTGAAAATGTACAGTTAATGTACATATGTCACAACTTTTAGGCAAACTATAGAATATAATAGTGTACATGCCCGATTGCGAATATGCAAGTCACAAACGCTAATCACTACGATCTACATGTATTGTGTTTACTCAAAAAGGACATTAACTACTTGTTTGACTGTGATGGTAGAAAATGAGAATACATTAACTGGCAAAACTGTTCAAATGCAGAGTTTAAAGCTGCACAAACGTTCCCAGATTGGGGGGGGGTTGTGAAATCCTGACACCCTCCAGCATCGGAGCTTTCGCCACCTAACTCCAGCCCAATTCCAGGCCCTTTGAGTAAAGTGAGAAGACTTGCTGAAATCCTGAAGAAAAATTATATCATAATTACTCTGGCCGCATTGAGGAGAGAGGCTCGCCTCGGAACCTGTATGCTCGCCTCTCACAATAGGTGGCCACTTTGCCCGTCTGAAAGGGATCCATATCACACAGACCATTGTGAGAGTCCGCACAAAAGCCGTGGCGAGAGATACTTCATTACTCGAGTGCTCGCAGATCAGTTTCTTCTGTACACCGAAGTAGTCATGTCTGTTTACTCTTACGTACATATGCCAACACCCTGCGTAAACACACACTTCTGTCTATTTGCAGCATTTAACGAAGCTCACAGATGTCAACCAGAGTTTAACAGTTTGGGTGAGTGCTTACTAATTTATATGAGCACTCTGTGATTATGTTAGGCTTGTGCTCTCTTTGACTGTGGATTTGGACGAGGACAAACTCGAGGATGTTTTGGACTGTTTATCTTCTGGAGGGCTTTCTTGGCTCTTTCATGTCAAAACAGCCTCTCGCACGGTCTCTCGCTGTCTTTAAATCTCCCTCTGTTTCTTTGCTGAAAGGAAAGTTTGGCTCGAGTTGAGGGAAATATCTGTCTCTCTCTACAATAACTTGGTTTCTTTACAACTTTGCTTGCTCATAAGGAAACTGGTGGTGAATACGGAGTCCTCCTCAAAGATAAAGATACAACTGAGATATGGCAAACAAAGGTGTGCACTCCTCAGTCACAATAAAACTGTCTGTCTGAAACAATGCTTCTCTGTCACTGGGAGGAGAGAGCTACTGATTTTGGCAGTTTTCCATGTTGGCTGCACCAAATAACTTTTACATTTTTAAGAACCAAAAAATGTTACATGACATCAGTAAACTGCTTGCCTTGGACATAGATTTCCAGAGGTGGGACAAAGTCATTGTTTTGAAAGTCACGATTAAGTTCAGACCAACAATTCCGAGTCAAGTTCCAAGTGAAGGCAGCTAAGTCCCATGTCAAGTCCTAAAAAAGTCAGCATGTACCTTATACCACAGGTAATGTCATTTCACATTTTTAAACAGAGTAACAGAATAGCACATTTACAGGAGAATTGGTATTTATGACTTTCAAATAAACTTACTTGCTGCACACCTTTTCCTTTTTTTCTCTCTTTATTTCAGGTCATGCCATGTCAAAAGGCTAAAGTCCAAGTGAACTCATGAGTTGCTGGTGTTGAAGATAAAGTGGAGTTGCAAGTCAAGTCATCACCTCTGTAGACATCCTCAGTAACTAATGGGGTCAATATGTGCGAGGTCTCACTTATGCCCCATTCAGATCAGTGATGTGCTGTAGGTTTAACAGGACAGACTGAGGGAGACTCAATGTTTCTGAAGTTTAAATGTCATTTAACCATGCCATGTGGGAGAATTGCATTATGGTTTTTTTTATTCTTTGAAATGGAAGTTTTGGGAGGTCTCAACACGCATTAATGACACCTGTTCAAGGCCAACAAACCGCAAAAGAGAACGATGGACCATGGTTCGCGTCCATGTCGTGTTTGGCCAAAGCACACTCAGTGTTTTTGGTTCTAATTGCAGTTATCAATGTCACCAATGACCGATGCAGAATCTGTGATTTTTCAGCAGATTTGCCAGCCTATCGACAGCAAATACATGTACTCACACACATGAAGTGCATATTTTTCTCTTATCCTCTGGAGTGCTGCTTCTTTGCGCGGGAAATACAGACATTGGTGTTTTTTGAGGCAGAGCACCCGACTGAACTTCAGTGCAGGAGAAGCGCATTTGTTTCCTCTTATATTAGTGTGAATGGGATACCCTTCATGTCCAGCAAAGATACAACAAGGAGTTGACCAGTGTCATATCCACCTGTACTTCAGAATTAGGACTCATAGATATCTGAAATTTGGACACAGTTTAGTATTTTTAATCATGATATTTTAGAAAAATTAGAAAGCCACTTTATAATGCTGTCTGATGCAGATTAGCACTCACACCAGATTATCAGGATATTTTATGGACTATTCTATGGATTTAAGTCTTGGTGCAAGTCACAAGTCAAAACCCAAGTATTTTTTGTGAATATATTTCAGATTATCTGTCACATTTCCACACACAGTTATTTTAGTCGTACCTGAGTGTGCGTGTCTTCAGTGCGAAAGGTGTATTAGCACAGGCCCAGCAAAGAATGTGTTGATAAAAGGTTTAAAAACAAAAGACATCTTTTTGTCTTCCCAGAGCTCCTAGAAACCTGAATTTAATTTCATTAAACTCAATTGCCTCCACACTCCTCAGACCTGCTGTCTGTCTCCTCATCCTGCTCAGTGCTGTGCATTCCTGCACAGTTCAGCCTCCTTGGGAAATCCACAGAAAGGGAGAGAGACAGAGCAAAAAGAGCGGATCATATTGACAATTATTTCTGCGCGGCTGGCTCCAGGCAAATTAGATTGAACGGGCTGGAAAACAAGTTACATCAATCCAATTAAGTTATGATCAGTTTCTGCTATTGGGCAGCGGAGGCCGCAGCGTGGGCTTCTTTGTACTGTACAGCAGATAGAGAGGAGACAGAGTCTAAGGCGAGAGACAGGCCTGGTGCTAATGTCGGCTCTAACTCAATAGAGAGGCTGCCTCTCTGCTTTGGCCGGCTGCTCTCACTCTGTCTGATTGACCACTCCATTAAAACTGCACTGACATGACCACTGTGTGTGTGTGTGTGTGTGCGGGAGGGTTATCCTTTAGAGATCAGACAGAGCAAATTCATTTTGCAGCTGGGCCTCACATCAATCTTAATCATTTGAATCCCACATTAAACAAGCGTAAACGCCAATGACATTTGCAGCAGCTCTGATTGAGCGCTGCATGTGTGCGTGTGTGTCGCAGCGTACTCGGGAATGCACGGTTTGCATGTCTGACATTCTGTGCTGAATTCCCTGTTGTACTCTGGGTAAAGCCCGGGCGCCCTCTGCCCTACTGTCTCTCTACACCAGTGGGATGTGAATAATGGAGTAATTACAGGAAGCGAGGCCTGACCGCTAAACATTTTCCTAAGCAGAGGATCTGGGAGAGGGATTCTGCGCTTGGGAGAGAGGGAAGAAAAAGGAAAGAGAGAGAGCCAACCGGAAAAGGAGTCTGCCTCTAATTTTTAATATCTGGATTAAAGATTAGCTACTCCTCCAACAGTTTGTATTGAAATGGATTGATTGACTGTGGGTTTGTGTGTGCGTCGTTATAGTGGGATTGCATGCATATGGATGCCTCCCCCAAAAAAGAAAAAAAACTCTGGCAGAGAGGGAGGTCTTCTCTTTCCAAGGTCACTTTAAATGCCGGGTTTTCAGCTCCGACATGTGCGGGTCTCTGAAATCAAGGGGAATCATTTCGTCTAAACGCCACCAGAGCAGTGTGTGGAACCACAGGAGGAGGCCTTCACTGAGACCTGATCTGGAGGAAATGTTGATTCATTAAAGAGTAAAAGGCAAAGATTAATGAGGTGGAAGACACAAAGGTGGGCAGTGAACAGTAAGATTATCCACTTCTCATGGTGCTTAATGAGAGTGTATCTGCTGGAAATTGACAGTGTGCTCAAGCTATGTTGAAATGTACTCAATGCAGACAGAAACATAAGAAACTAAATGGAATTTCTTTACTTTTACTTTTACTTTTACTTTTACTCTTCACTTTTCTCACAATCATTGTACAGTTTAATGTGCAAAGTCCAGCTAGCTAGCTTTTATACAACAACCCCGTCATAAATCTTACCTTCATGAAGGTTATAATAAAGTAACAAGCCCCGTGGTTTACAGTGATTTTAGAACAGCTAAGGGGCGTTGTTAGGCACGACGCAGAGGAGCTTATTGCTTATATAAAACGGTTACGACATATACCTGGCATGGTTTCATGAAATAAACACAAAGCAACAAAAAAATGCAATTATTTATTGATAAATAATCATTCTTCTTTCAAGCACCTTAGTTCTTCAGCGACATTTAGCAGAATGGTTGCCAAGCAACACACAGACGAAGTGGAAAGCATGGTTAAAGATTGGCATGATTATTAACATTTATCTGTGCAATTTGCAGTCCTCTTTGCAGGTATAGGGGTGTTTAACTCTGGACAGGTGTGTTTTAATTGCGCAAGGATATTGCTTCAGCATCTTCTCTCGTTGTAGTTTGGGTGACAGTAAGATCGCAGAGATGATTCACATTTATGCCCCGTCACTGACAGGATTTCTCTTGCCTCAGAGAGTTTTTGTACGTGGTGCTTTGCAAGCAGTGGTTGGTGTAGGTTGGATTGTCTCGGTGCCGCCTGCTTTACAAATCCAAGTCAAGGAAGCTGTTTAACGGTCCCGGCTTCGTTTCCTGACTTTTCCAGCTCTTCAATTCCTCTCTCATTCATTTCAGCGTGTCTCCTTTCTTTTTTTTATCTTCCTCCTCTATCCTGTCCATCTCTTTCAAACACTCATCCACGCTTAGCCCTCCCAGTGAATCAAAAATTTGCAACAAAATCTGACATTTTGAAATAATGTGTTTGGCGCAGTAATACTGATGTAATGTGGTCACAGTGTGTTTATAGAGTATTTTACAACGGCTTTGAACGTGGCTCAGCCAATCATAATCAAGGACTGGAACTATCCATTTTATAATGTTCAGTTTTTGTAGAAAAAATGTGTTGCAGCTGTACAAAAACCTAAAGTGTTTCCGTGTTTGCACATTTGAAGTCACTTCAGAAAAAGTTTTAAAAACATTTTTTTTTTTAGGCTAAATGTTCTTTAGGTTTAGGCTGTTCTTACATGTCACTTTTAAATGTCAAAATGGGTCCAAATTGTCCCTAACTAAGTCAAGTACAATTTAGAGATACTTGTTCTTTTCTTTAATTTTATGCTCTATTTATACTAACCCACTGCATTTGAGGAGGCAATATTGCTAATAATAAGTTATGTTATATATGATCAGCTTATATAATACAATACATTGTTCTAGATTAAACTACCCAACAGTATGCAAAATAGTTCAAATTAGCTTAACCTCAACCAGCTACAACATCAAATGTCCCATACATGTTTATGCATTAGTAATAATAATACAAGATTGATAGGCAACAATCTATCTGCATACTGAATACTTTTACTGTTGATACTTTAAGTACATATAATAATACTTCTGTATTTTTACATTCTGGTATTGCTATCATTACTTAAAGAGCAAATTTTAGGTTGGAGTCCCCCACGACCACATTTTTTGTTAAAGACATTCAATCTCTTTTTGTGTGCCGCCTGCACAAAGATAATAATTCACCATGAAGACGCAAAAATGCAGTACAGTGGGCTGTTGCAGCGTCAGGGAGAATGACTTCCTTATGTCAGTGGGCCTACTCTGAATTTCTGCCATTATGGCCTGTAAAACACAAATAAAATGATATATTTACTAATAAATCATCATTTCAATGAAACCTTAAGAAGAAAATTCAGTTACAAATTCAACATTGCTCTTTAAATAAGGGGTCCGAATACTTCCACTACTGCTCTAAGACACACACACACACACACACACACACACACACACACACACACACACACACACACACACACACACACACGTATGCTCTCATACAAATATACAATTGATTGTTTGAATGATTTTATTAGACAAACACCAGCTTTGCAAGGGCAGTAAGTGCTAACAAAAAAGGGAAAAGTCAGGATAACACAAATTAAAGCCCTAAGGCTTATTTCCATTCTGGTCCCTTTGGGGGCTGCAGATTATGTCAAGACAGCAAGTTAATCAAACTAATTAACACAACGAAACAGAATGAAATAAAGGCATTGCCAGCACAGAAAAAAATAAATAAATAAATAAATATATATATATACATATAATATATTCCATCTCTCTCTCTGCCACACACACAAAGTGGTGCTGCTGAATATTCTTGGCCCCCTGACAGCAGCTCACCCAGGGCCCTAAGATGTTAAACATCTATAACTCAGGGGCTTCTGTCCAGCTCTGCCTCCACTGAATCTTTCACATACGCACACTGAAAGCTTGTGCTCTTTGACCCTGGCTGTGGTGTCCCGCAGGGCCTGGGGTCGGCCCCCGTGTGTCACAGTCAGTGTGGCTCCGGATGGGTCAGGAAACGCTGGACTGCTCCCTCTCTGCTCCCCAACGACCCCTGAGGACCCCGAGGTGGCATTTCCCCTCCGATTAGAGCTAAAAATACTGAGGCTGCACAGAGAGCGGCGGCCCCTGGGTGATCATGATGGAGGGAGGAAGGAAGCACCTTTTCCTGCCCTCCTCTCTCCTCGTAAGTCATTTGTCATTCCCCCCCCGTTCTCTCTCCTTCTGTCTCTCAACTTATTTCGCCATGATTTTTTCTCTGGTGGAAAACTTTTCTGGACAAGCAAAAAAGCCATGAGCCCTCTTCACCTCTCCCAGGACAGGAACACCCATGACATGGAAAACTGTTTGAAATGAACAGTGCAACAAATGTCATTTGAACTTACAGTAAACAAAACTATAAAAGCAGGGTGGAGGGTGGTGGGGCTAATGTGCCATTAATGCCCAGACACACTCATATAAACACATTAGCAAGTTCATTGCCTGGTCCAAAAAGGAAAAAAAAAGTTGGCTCGCATTAGCATCAAACTAATCATCCGCTACGCTGAGTAAATACTGAGTTTGTGGTCCTGAATTAAAAGATTTCCCTCCTCAAACAGCATGGCACAGTGTAGCCCTGTGACACAGCTTTAAGGGAGAAACCAAAAATCGGGTAGGTAAGCAAAACATGATTAAAATGGAAAATGAGATATAATTACTTGTGCATTCTTTTGGGACAGCATTTATTTAGAGTACATGACAAAAACATCCTATTGTACGGTATAAAAGATTACTACCCCCTGATTGGATTATTTGTAAAATATAAAAATACAGCACTTTTTGGCAGAAATCTTGGCTCTTTAGTTTGAATAAATGTTTGCAAATCCTATTTCCTCATGTGGAAATGCTTGAGTAATGTCAGATACAAGTTTGAAACACACTCAGTGTTGAAAGAAAGGTTTTAAAAATAACAAAGTATCTTTTATTAAGGCAATTTATCTCACTGGCACACACACTCAAATCCCCGACATGAAGAAAGCCCTCTGCCACGAAATATTAATGGACGTCTTAGTAATTTTGTTGACTGTGAGCTTTATTCTGAAGCCCTGCACGCAAGAGCTGTTGAAGTGTGTGAAATGCAGGGATTAGCAGCCTGATTTGATTGACATGTTTACAATAGAGCAGGTGCATCAAATGATGATTATGTGATTGATTTAATTCGACGTCCACGCCCGTCCCAAAGTAACAACTTTGATCCACCTTTGCCATACTGTCAGGACGTTGGGAATAATGCAGGGAAGGATGTCCCATAATCGGGAGGGGGCTGTCTATTATGGTCAAATACTTGAGGAACATGTTGTATGATCTAATAATGACAAACTTTATTTATATAGAACCTTTCAAGACAGAGTTGCAAAGTGCTTTATGGGTGAAAATGAAGCTTAAAACAATTAAGCAAAAAAACCAAATTTCAAATACTCAACAATACAATTTGATAAAAAGGGTGAAATAAACAAAAATAACAGAATAACAGACAAAAAAACCCCACAGGGATAACATAAATAAAGGCTGTTTTTGAGATTCTGAGAAGTGGTGAATTTCCCATCTGTTGCTGGATGTGAAAGTCTCAGATCCTCAGGCAGGGAGTTCCAAAGCTGAGGGACCCTGACTGCAAGTGCTCAGTCACCTTAAAAGCCTGGTCACACCAAAAAGTAGCACACAAAGTCAATCTGTGCATCTTAGCAAAATATTTGGCACTAGAAGCTTGGTGACATAGTGACTACACCCAGGGCTAATTGGTAATCTACTGTAGCTGAAGAGCTAACAGCAGCTAACAGCTGCATTTTGTACTAACTGAAGGTGTGAAATAGTTTTTTGGTTTAACTTTGAATGCAACCAATTACAATAAGCAAGACAAGATATCAAAGACTAAGTCTCCTGCAGAGTGGGGGTGGACTTTGGTCGCCAAACACGATTATTTCTGATTTATTTTTGTTTAGCTGGAGAAAGTTTTGAGACATCCATCACTTGATTTCTGAGAGACAAGATATTACGTAATGTAAATTGGCTTCTTGACTGTGTTTTAACAATGGCACTTAATGTCGCATTTGCGGATAATATGTCCTGGTGGAAGCATGTAAACAGACAACAAAAGACAACAAAAGGGGGCCAAGGATGGAGGCTTGGGGAACACCACGGTTCAGGTGGGCCACCGAAGAGGAGGCATCTGCAACAACTACTGAAAAGTTTTGACCAATATGATTTAAACCTGTGTAATGCAGTTTCCCTGATGCCAACCCATTTAAGCCATTGATGTTGCAGTGTTTGTGGTCAGACAGGATTGTTTTCACTTCAACGCTGAATAATCAAGTTAGAGATGAACTGACCTTCATCAAAATCTTTATGACATGAAAACATAAAAGTCCTGCATTATGTCAAAGCACTGAGCAAACAGTCATGTTCCCACTGCTTAGTTTTGAATATAAAATCTCACAATGATGCTGAAATCATAATAATTATGGTTTTGGTTATGCTAAGCTGCTCTCTGACTCATTTTCACTTATGTGATATTTCTCTTTTAAGACCTTGTTAATACCTATGAGTCATATTTCCAGTTCTCCAACAAACTGAAAGCTTGCTTTGTCAGAAAATGCAAGTTGAATATACAGTAGGCTCCTCTGTAGATAGATTTGTGACTGCAGAGCTGACTTGACAGGCCAAATTCAGGGCAAAAGGGTTATTTTTTAAGTCAAAATTTAAAGGTGGCTCCTATTATAGCTGAGACTGGAATGAAAAAAAAGGATCTTGGCTCATTGGGATATAAATTGACGTTTACTGCTTGGCTGTCTTTCCATACAAGCTCACTGTGTCTGCCACTTCCTTGTTTGCACTCTTGCTTTTTCTCAAACATTTTTTCTGGTGTCAGATGTCTGCCTCTTGTTCTCACTCTCGCTTGCGTTTACTTTGTTCTCTCTCTCTCTGTCTCTCTTTCTGCTGCTGCCTCAGCTGCAGCCCATATGATCCCTCGGTCTCTGTGATAAGTCGATTTTGTAATTCGCTGTGTTTTGAAAGCCATTATTACAGCTTATTTATATTTTGAAGCAGACTCCTGGCCTTGCCATGTTAGAAGACAATTACTAGGAAGCCCATTTTGTGGAGCCCTGTTAGGAAACAGAATAATAAATCATGGTGGAGGCAGACCAAGTGGATAATAGCTGGAGTCCCGCGCACACACACACACACACACACACACACACACACACAAACGCACACACATTATCTTTTTCTCTATCTTCTCACAAACATGAATAGCTGGTGTAATAGCTGGTGTTGTGAATGGCAAACAGTACATTGTTCCTCTTACTATGTGATTTTAGTCATTTTACAATATATATTAAATGAACCAAATAAAGCCTGATCAATACTATATTTTTGAGAGTTAAAAAATGCAATATATCGGCCCATAATTATTTATTTACATTAACACGATTTTTGGAATGTGGTTGTTAAAGAATTGTAACTAAAATATGTACTGAGCGGAACAGTTATACTCATTTAAATTTAACCCAGCATAGTGTGTGTTAAAGAAGCATCTGAGGGCACCAAAAGGCATCACATGGATGATTGTGGTGTACACGTTCTAATCACTGAACATGTAAACTGACCAACCGTCCCATCTCATAAACCCCTGCTGTATTCCTCTCACATCTGTCCTGCCACGTCCCCAAAGCGGCAGCATCCGTCTAGGAACAGAGGCTGTTTTTTCTCCTTTGGGACATGCTGGTGCCAGAGTGAGCGCTGTGGGTAAACCGCTCACCCCCCCACCACCTCGGCAAACAAACCACAAACAAACCCGCCGGGGCCCCAGGCACCAACACAACCACCGGCCCCAGCCCCTCAGTCTGCCTCAGTCAGCTGGCTGTCTATGTGTGTGTGATTGTTTGGGAAAAACTAACAAAAAACAAAAAAACCTTGTATGTCTGTACAAGGATTTTCATTAAAATGTCAGCAGCTGAAGACACATGGACGCTTGTGTTGAACAGGTGTCACCATATTTGTCATCAATGTACTTTAAGACTTAACAACAATAAACCCTGGTTTACAATAAACCTCAGGCAGCTTTGCCAGGCCAAGTAGGAGGCCTACAGAAGTGGGGACAGAATCCTATGCAATCAGGCCAGAAACACACTGACGGAGGAGAGTGGAGTAGCAAAGAGGAGCTACACTGAAAATCTAAAAAACTGGTTTTCAGCCAACAACCCAGCGTCAGTGTGGAGAGGCCTGAAGGACATCACCAACTACAGGAGACCATCCCCCCACACTGTGGAGAATCTGATGGCTGACGACCTGAAACCTGTGGGTTTGACAAGCCCACACTCACACCCCTCACCCGCTCCACAATCATCCCGGTCCCCCCAAAAAAAGCCTCCATCACAGGATTAAATGACTACAGGCCCGTCGCCCTGACGTCTGTAGTGATGAAGTCCTTCGAAAGACTGGTGTTGACCCACCTGAAGGACTTCACAGGCCCCCTGCTGGACCCCCTGCAGTTTGCCTACCAGGCAAACAGGTCAGTGGATGATGCAGTCAACATGGGACTGCACTACATCCTGCAACACCTTGACTCTCCAGGGACTTACGTAAGGATCCTGTTTGTGGACTTCAGCTCGGCGTCGACATCATCCCAGACATCCTCCACACCAGACTCACCCAGCTCACTGTTCCAGCCTCCACCTGTCAGTGGATCACAAACTTCCTGACAGACAGGAGGCAGCAGGTGAGGTTGGGGAACATCACATCCAGCACCTGGACAATCAGCATTGGCGTCCCCCAGGGGTGTGTGCTCTCCCCACTGCTCTTCTTCCTCTACATAAACGACTGCACCTCAGGAGACCCGTCTGTTCAACTCCTGAAATTTGCAGATGATACATCGGCCTCAGCCAGGACGGTGACGAGTCTGCATACAGACGGGAGGTTGAACAGCTGGCTCTCTGGTGCGGTCAGAACAACCTGGAGCTGCACACGCTCAAAACTATGGAGATGACAGTGGACTTCAGGAGGAGCCCCACAACACTGCCCCCCATCACCATACTGAACAGCACTGTGTTTGCTGTGAAAACCTTCAGGTTTCTGGGATCCACAATTTCCCAGGACCTACAGTGGACATCCAAGATCGACTCCATCATCAAAAAGGCCCACCAGAGAACTTGCGCCAACTCAGGAAGTTCAACCTGCCTCAGGAGCTGCTGGTCCAGTTCTACACTGCTATCATCCAGTCTGTTCTCTGCACATCCATCACTGTCTGGTGTGGATCGGCCACCAAACAAGACAGGAACAGACTACAACCAAAGAATTGTTGATCCAATCATGAGGTCAAATTTTCAAAGTGATTAGGATTCATCTCCTGGGGACCATGAATGTATGTACAAAATGCCATGGCAATCCATCCAATAGTTGTTGAGATATTTCAGCCTGGACCACAGTGGTGGACTGACCAACATTGCAACCGCTAGACCCATGTCGCTAGCTAATTAAAAATAATGTATTTTGCTGTGTCTAAACTCCCAAACTTACAGCTAAACTAAGAGCATCTTGCTCAGCTCTGTGGTTAAATAAAAGCTGTAGGTGTTGCGTTTACGCTCTGCTCTGCTGTAGGCCAATAAAATTGGTAGTCCCATTATAAGCTTACATGCCTATCTTTATCCACTGTGTGGATATGTCAAACTTTTATAACGGCTTCATTTAAATCATGTAAAATTGGTAACATGCCCTCTGTTCTCAAAATGTACGGGAGAAGTTTGTTTAGTCTGACTGGTTTCTCAGCACTATTTCAGGGTGGGTCTAGTCAGCGTCTTTATTGTATATTACAGAGGACAAATAAAGTATTATTATCCATGTCAGTTCAAAGGCCACCAACAGTGCAGCCAACACACAGTAAATATGTTATGCTTACTTAGTTTTGCTTCCTGTTCTTAATTTATACCCAAAAAATAATTACAGAAAGTTTCCAACTTTGATATTTATCACTATACTATTTTCATTGCTGACTCAGCTGTCTTTTGAGTTAGCAAGGTTTAAGGGAGGATGCTTTTGCTGGGAAGCTATTTTCAAATGTGGTGTTGGTTTGGTTTGTAATATGATGGCATCTTACACACAGTCGCCTTTCTTCACTATGTGTGAACTGTGAATTGCATCTGTACATGTCACAACTGGCAAAGAGACGGTACAAATGGTGATTATCTCTAGCGAAAGGGGAGGATAATTAATAGAAATTACTTCTGACAGTTGCTCAACACCATTTCTTGTCAAATGAGCACAGGAAAACACTCCCAGGGCGGCACACATCAGCAATGAGCAGCAGGAAATGAAGCAGTACATGTGTATGGTTGCAGTTGTACAGTAAGTGCCTGAGGAGAATCCGGGGACGGTACTTCCTGAGGATCAAAGGATACCACAGTTCACCCAACCTTTTAATAGCTTTAATACAAAATTGATACTTTTGAGTCAATAAGTTCCTGACATTTAATCAAAGGAATAGGCTAAACAATTAGACAGGTTTTTCTACACACACACAAACACACACACTTTGTCTGTTCATATGACACAGGTGGGCATGCAGCCAGAAGCAGACATCACACCCACACTCCAGCGCCTGGGGGGTGAGAGGGCGAGGAGGGATTTTGGAAACTAATGTTCACTTGGCCTGTCTAATGAAGCATTTAATACACAGCCCTGGGAATGCAGAACAAGCATGATTCATGCAGCAATTAAACTGTGCTCCAACATCTACTGGAAAATTAAAAAAAAAATAATAAAATGCTGCTGCCGCAAGCTCATACTGGATCTCAGAAAGAGTCAACAATGTGTCAAAGAAAAACTTTATGTGCAAAAATCTACAGGTGAGTATGTAGTTGATGTGCGTGTTGAGTGCATTGCTGTTTACTGCAAGAAGGTGGAGTGCAGAAATGGGTGTTTGTTTGAAATTGTGTTTGTTTTAGGCTATTAGATGGGAGTTGCCATGCTGAAGAACAAACCGTGTGCCAAAAGGCTAGAGAACCATATGAAAAGCATTTGAAAGCCAATTAATACGTTTTCTGCACTTACCTAATGCTAACATGTCATTCAATTGGAGAGAAAGTAAAATCATTTTTTGACACCATCCTTTTTTGTTTTTGTAATTTAGGTTTTTAGTGATTTTACAGAAACAGTTGGTACATGGCAGCAAATAGATCTTTACACCATTTCAGGGTTACAGGAGAAGACAATAACAAGACATGGTGTAGGAAATAAAAATGAAGTTAAATAAATAACAACACTAAGATTCTACAGCTAGCTCTGCAAGGCTGAACAGTACTTAGGCATTGTGGTGCTCTGATCTAAATAGTCACATTAGCATGCTAACATGCTTACAACGACAATGCTAACATGCGGATGTTAAACAGGTATAATGTTTACCATATTCACCATCTTATTTTAGATTGTTAGCATGCTAACATTCACTACTTAGCACTAAACAGAAAGTACAGCTGAGGATGATGGGAATGTCATTAGTTTGGCAGGTAGTTGGTCATAAAACAAAGTATGGGGAAAAGTAAAACTTTGACCTGATGATGGTGCTGGATTGAAAGTCAGGTGATCACCAAAGTTATTACAATCCATCCTCTGAGGTCTTTGAATGTGTGTACCAAATTTTACTGCAAGCCGTACAGTAGTTAGATTTTTCAACAAAAAAACGAAAATGTCAACCTCATTTAGCGCTAAAGGAAAAATCAGGGGCTCACTAAAGTCACCATGATACATCCACTGGGGACCATGAATGTCTGTACAAAATTTAGATCCAAGAGTTGTCAAGATATTTCAGTGTTCAGGATGAAAATGGTGGACCGACCAACAGACTGACAGATATTGCCATCCCTAGAAATAAATAAGTAGCATGAACAAAGTGAGAGACATCAACAATGGGAAAAAAATGGTCCCAGGAGGAGAGTTTTCATCTACTGAGGATAAACTCATAGAATCTCTACCGTTGTATTTACTCTTTCCAATCTGCTTTAGCTATTTTCCCATGCCTTAAAAACCTTCTAGAGGCTTGATATATGTTTGGTATTTGAGATTTGTCCCCTAATAATTATAAATTATTAGTCAAAGAGATTGCTGAGCCAAGCACTCCACCCGGGACTAGTACATTCCCATATACAGCGAAGGAAAGTTTCCGTTTCCATTCTGCACTTTTAAATTATCCCTCATCAGTTTAATTCTATGGAGTCTGATTTGAGTATGATAACATCTGTGTAATACAGTATCTTATACTGTGTTAACCTCCCCTTTTCTTACAAATTTACCACATTCTGCCATGATATTCAACCATTTCCCATGTTCAAATTCTTTTCACAGATTACTCTGCCATAGTAATCTAACATTATATGAGTCATAACTTGTAAAATTGTTGGTTTATTTATAAAATTATGAAACTGTTTGGCATTCCTACGGCAAGTTCCACCGGCTCTCAATCACCACAACTTCACCATGGTGGGGATTTCAAACCTGAATTCAGCAGATCTGTTTTCAAAAAACAGGGACGTATCTATTTCCAGTGAGAAAACCCAAAAGGCCAGATCAAGTCTAGCAATAATGAGGGGAGTTTTTCAAGTGTAGCAACAGCAGGACTCTTTTGAGAGAAAACATTATGATTGCATTAGATGAGCTGGCAGTCCAGAGTCAGCACTTCTTTGTGGTTTTTGTTGCTTCGTGACCAAGCCTGTTTATGATCTCAATCCCGGCTTCAGCTGCAAGTCAACGACATGATGTAAACAAAGGTTCTGCAATTCAAACCGGCATGGCGTTTATTCAGCCAACTCACTGTGTATTGTTCCTGAGCAATTACATGACCATCCCGTGTAGGACACAATGGAACCAACACAAACAGAAACCCGATATCCCTTTGAGTGGTTGACTGTCCATTCAGCCTGACAGGGAGGGCGTGTTCATGTGTTTGAGGAGGGTTTGTGAGTCCAGAACGAGCATTTTCAGCTCAACATTATATTTGATTCCACAAATGATCCCTGTTTTCCTCCCAATAAAAAGGAGCTCTGAGAGGAAAGGAATGCAGGACTATCTTATCCACCAGCTATTAGTTGCAATGGCTTCAGTTTTATGATGACATGGTGGGAATTGGGTGCATATTGGACACCACCCCACTGGAGTATTGATAATTGGAAAATATTTACGGTGATCCTTGGCAGTAATGGGTCTGCTTTATTTACTTAGCGATAAGGCTTTATTGCTTTTATAGCAGGGAACTATAGCAATTACCAATTGTAGGGCACACAACCTGCTGGTTCCTCCCTGTGTGTGTGTGTGTGTGTGTGTGTGTGTGTGTTGTCAGAGTGGCCACAGCTCACCTGCCAAATACCATCTGTCATTTCACATGTTTAGGACTGACATTTCACTTAGTGGTTCATGAAAATCAAACTTAATGGATTTCTTTAATGCAATCTTCTTTAACTGGTTCCATAGTCTATTTACTTTGTTGGGACTATTTTCCTCGTTTTTCATCATTTCTCTAGCAGCACAGGCAGATATACTAAGATGTCGTTTTTGTATATTCATAATCTGACTGATTTTGAACTTTGAACATAATGATGCACAAGAATGAACTTGAGCTTAGAAAACAGTTTAAAAAAAAAGACGTTAAAACAGTCTCACCTCAAGGCACACTCAGTAGCTGCCATCGAGCTTTCAATCAAACAATATGGTCTTCATCAGCAGATGGAGTGTGCCCAGTTGTCATGAAAATTGTAGATGTTCAAATATAAGTTTATTTTTTAAGGATTTCTCATTCATGTTTGCTTAAAAGTTGAGCTTCAAAGTTCATTCTTGACCTTGGAAACAGCAGTTTCACCTCAGGGCATAGGTAGGACTAGGGTGGGGCTATAGCTCCATGTAGCCAGAAAAGACTAGGCATTTGACATACAAAGTCCTTTATTTGGCTGTTTCTCCCATTCTTCAGTTGCTCCAATCTAATATCTCCCCCAACTGACACCTTCTGTGCACTGAGTTCATGATGCTCATGTCATGGGAGATGTATTTAATTTAGTAAACTACAGTTTGCTTTGGTACATTGTGATGAAAATGCAGTGTTTCGCATCAAACAATCTTGTCAAGAGGAACCAGAAATGAGTGAAAATATTAAAGTGGAGGCAGGCGTGGAGTTAGTACACTGGGGGGAAACCTCCTGTGACAGGCAACTGTAGCTCCTCCGGTGCTGCTAACACCGGGCAGTACTTTTAGCAATGTTAGCCAGTGGGCAGCCAGAGGAGGGACCCCAGGACCCCAGGACCCAATGAAAAAGTACCCCCAACAAAAATCCCACAATCAGCAACAGAGCTCATATGAGCAATACTGTTGTGACTGAAGATGCAACTTTCTTTAGGCATTTCCTGTGGTCCATGTCTTTGTTGTTGCTTGTTTGTCCAGATGTGAGCGGTGTAGTTTTTCTGTTATTCTGCCAGTAAGTTTTCAGTTTTCTGAGTTTTCTAAAGTTGACTGTTGTGTTCTGCATCCGCTGCCTTCTGTCTGCACTTGGGTCCTATCTATCAATCCTATCAGAAGCCCCTGTCAGATGTGCACCCCTTTACGTTTACAATTTAATGTGTCGGTCTCATGTTTTAATAAGCGCCCCAGTCACTTTTAAGTACAAGTCTCAACGGCAATCTCAAACTTACTTACAGTAGACTTCCCTATTACCGGTGGTGGGACCGGGGTGCACTGTCATGTACTGTAAAACAGGCAGCAGAATCCGCTATGAAATAACATTAAATGAACTGACTCAATAAATAAACTGATGTGAAAATGTATTAGTAGTTACGCTGTTAGATGCAGTAGGCGAGCGTCCCCCTGGCTTAGAACGGGTATTAAAGAGGTATTGCACACTTAAATGTGTTTTTGGAGCTCTAAACTAAATTATATGACTGTACTGTGATGAAACACATCAATGCTGCTGTTAATATCGACATTTCTTTCTTTTTATACTTTTCCAAATGTATAAAAATCAGCATTTCATGGGTTGAAAATGGCTCAACACGCCATCTGCTGTTTTAAATCAGCTTTGAACCTGCGACGTCAATGCTGACAAATAACTGACCAGTTGGAACCTGTCTACGTCATGAAATTTATATAAAAAATCAGTGTCAGTCAGTGTCCCCTGACCCAAACACTACGTAGCCACGAGGCCACGCCTCTTACAGATGTTGTTGCCTCACTCGTTGCATTTTTTGTAAATGCTGGGAGAGAGGGTTCTAGCAGAATTTGAGGGTGGAGTTACACTTTAAGGCTTAAACAGCAAACAGAAATAGTCAAATCCATCAGTGCTGCAGCCTGTGAACAGAACTGTCATAACTTTTTTACCTCACCACTGTTCTCTCTCTCTCTCTCTCTCTCTCTCTCTCTCTCTCTCTCTCTCTCTCTCTCTCTCTCTCTCACCAGGTGCAAAAAAGGGCGAAAAAAAATGCAAGGGGGCGACATGCGGCTTGCCTTGTGGAGTGCGTTCCAATGGGGCTGGATCCTTGCCGCAGCGGCCTGGGTTCGGGCCCTTTGTTGCATGTCGTCCTCTGTCTCTGTCCCACCTTTCAGCTGTCACTAAATAATAAATCTTTAAAAATAGGAAAAATTGTGCCACCCATGTTCAGATACAGAAGTTTTCAATTTCCATGACAATGGTATATTTACATTTGCTGAGGAAGATTTTATGATTTTATTTATGGAATCAACAGGTGAGCCCACAAACAGTCACAGCTGCATGCATTTGAGCCCATCTGTACCACAGCAGTCACAATACAGTGTGTTATTTGTCAGAGGCCCTGAAATGAAAACCAGTTTGGTGCACTTGAAGTTGAGTTGAAGGCAGCTCCTTCTCTAAGTGTGTGTGTCAGATATGGGTTTGACATAGAGGCAGTTATAGGTTTGTCTTTGGGCTTTTACTCAGACAAACCACAGGGTACATTGCTCAGGGTGCCTGCCTGCCAATGTGTGTTTCATTTAAGGGTTTATGTGTTTACGAGGAACAGCAGGAGCGGCACTGTCATGCTCAGCTCAGCTCACCATGAGCGGAGGGACACTCAGCTCTAAAGTGCTCTCCCGACCACCCAATATATTTTTAGACACTGTGGCTTTTTCGGAGAAGCTCCTCTCTGATGTATAATCCCCGGGTCAGACAAATATTTAGATTTGGACCCACATGATACACAATCGCTGCAAACATCCACTAACCCAACGCTGGTGAGAGGAAGCCTTCCCTCCACATTAGCCCAATTACTCCAACAATTTTCTCATCAGGAGTCGAAAATATGGCTTCCCATTTTCATAGCAGTGTCATCATATACCCACCATTTCATATAATCACACATAATGATAACTGCTGTCTTCCGATGAGCGAGCAAACCTCCCAGTTCCTCATCCAAGCACAGATGCTGCATTAACAGATTTTTTGTAGGAGCGGACATGGCCAAGGCAGGCGGGCTTTAAAACAAAGACGGTGTAAATGTGTGAGTCAGTTATCGGCTCCAGCAGAGTTATGCGAGGCCTCCAGACAGGCCCGCATTGATGTGAAAGTGTTGCCCCCTCCTCGGTGACCCTGGAGCAAGGGGGGGGGGCACGCCGAGGGCCCAGGGCGTGATGGTTATCTCTGGGGTAGAGTTACAGCGAGCGGTAAGAGCGTTGGAGGGTGGTGGGTACTGGGAGTCGCCCCCTTCGCCCTCTTCGCCCTCTTGTCTGTTCACAGAGGGGGCCACTGTTTGTCCTGGGGTCCCTGCTTTCTGCTTGATCCCCCCCACCCCCACCCCCGCCGCCCCATCCCACCACACAGCCACAGTCTGCTCCAGGGAGAAGAAGAATCTGCACCAACTGCTGCTGCCTCCACCAGCCTCCCAGCCCCACTTGTCTCGCACATAAACACACTCAAGCAAGTCTTAAAACCTTAAAAAAGTGCAGACTTACCATTGGGAGTGCATTGGGTGCAACAACTTGCTTTTACTTAAAGGGGAACTCCACTGATTTTACACATCAAAATCTGTTTACAGGTGTTGGGGAATTCTACTGCAGATGTGGAAAAGTTGCATAATGCCTTTTATGGCTCCTGGGGAAGCTGCTCAAAGTCTGATCATTTCTTAAAGAGGCAATTTATCAGCATCGGTTGCGTCGGTCAGAGCCGAAGACCACAAGTTTGAAAATGAAAAAAATATGGGGGTATGGAGTTAGAAAGAAGTGAGCTTACCAGACCTCTGTAGCCCCGCTCCTCATCTCTGCTCGAGGCTAGAGGCTCCAGGCTACTAGCATAACACACCAATCTCCAACCAAACTGTCAACGGTCTAGTTGCATTGTGGGTAGTGTAAGTGCCAGGTTTTGAAAAATGTGTGGAATGAAAAAGTCTGCTGCATTGATTTTGATCTGTCTATTGATGTTTGGGTTTGTACAGCTTTTTAAAAGTTAAATTCAAGCACTTTTCAAGCACTTTAAAGGTACCTAAACCAAAAATTTCCAGACTCTCAAAGCCTTTATTATCACATCTAAATTGTTACTATAAATGCCAGGAGACAACAAATAAATATTTTTGGTTTCCATGAGTGATTGTGTAGATGAAACTGATTATGTTGAAAATTAAGCATTTTTCAAGGAGTATATTTGAATTCCAGCATTTTCCTAACCTTGAAAACATAACAGTTCCTAATTAAGCATTTTCCACACTTTTAAGACTTTGTACGAACCCTGGATGCTTAAAAAAGCAACTGTTTGCTAACAAGTTTGCCATATTAGCTGAAAAGGTGATAATATGTCAATGTTATGTGTATGCGGCCCCAAATGCAGCGCACTCTCATAGACAGAGCATGTCGGGGCCTGTCTGGATGGCCAGTAGTCAGCGGCTTCTTCCTCATCCTGAAAGCGACATGTTATCTCCTCTCCCATCACAGCTCTCCTCAAAGCAAACTGCTATCTGCTGGTGGAGGGGGGGTGCAGGGCAAGGAACAAGTCTGTGTGTATTATGTGTGTAAGGGCACACGGACAGGAACTTCATACATACTTTATACTTCTAACCCATACAAACTAATCTTGCTGCTTCCGCTGTTATCATCAGTGTTGTAATATAACTTTTAGGTGTACCCACTTTTCAGTTATAGCTTTGTTGCAATTACCAAAATGACTTTTCACCCCCCACATAACCTGCATAAACTTGTTGCTTTCAGTCAAAGGTGGGTACACAGAGGTGAGTGGATATTCATGCTCCCCAGAAGATAATCCACTGTACTGTTTTTGGTAACTGTCTGAGCTTTATTCTAGTGCCACCCTCAGACCAAAATTACAATTCTGAAGCCAAGACATCTTGTATCTAATAGGACGAATGCCATGGCATTTGTGAATATCTGTCTCAAGTTTCAAGAATGAACTTTCACACTCAAATCTTTTGATATAAATGACCCCATGGTCTTCCATCTAGTGCCACCCTCAGGATAAAGTTTACATTTTTGACCTTACAACTGGTAAGGTCATAGTTAAGTCATCAGTGTGTTGTTCATTCTGTGCAACAATGTGTTAATGTGGGGTGAGATGATGATTGCAGCTTCCAGGGGCTACCACAGTGTTGCTTTGGCCTGTGTGTGAGCTACTTTCAGTGAAAATGCCAAATATGATTTACAGTACGCTACTTTTCTGTATTAAAAAATGAATGAATTCGATTCTCTAGTTTTCATTTTCTTTTGGCAAAAATTGAAAGGCTGCAGACACTGAATGCCCCCTGTGAGAGTGTGAGAGCGAGTGTGAACAGAAAAACTGTATATCTAGAGATAAACTGAACATTATTTCAAATGCCAAAGTAGATCAAATGCTCGACAGAGTAGAGCGGATTAGTCGATAAGAGAGTTGAGGTAGAACAGACTTTTCACTGTCCAGATATGCGAAAAAGCCAGGAGAAATGTACCTCTCAACCCAACACTCATGCCCCCCCCACCACCACCACCACCACCACCACCACCACCACCACCACCACCAACATAAATCATAAATATATTGAAGAAATTCATAAAAACCTGTCAGACACAAGCTCACAGCTGAAGAAGTATGAGACCCTGTAAAGTTAACTAATGTTGGTTATTAGTTATGACTGTCTCAGTATAAAACAAACTACTTTACTACTCAATACTGTTGTGCTACTAAAGCCAAATGGTAAAGTAATGCAGCACATTTACATCTACATCCTAAGCTGGAATGTGTGAGGAGAAGTGAAGGAAAATATAGCCTTATAGACTATACTATATATGACTGAGAAGAGTGTGGCCTAATCCCTTTTGCCCTTTAAAGAGGATGAAGTTTTCCTAAACACAGTATACAGCTTGTGCTTTTTCTTTCATTCCATTTCCCAATTTTAGTTTTCCCTTTTTCCATTTTAGCTACACTGGGAATAACAAGACTAGACATCACTCTGTATTTGTTTGGCGCTGAATAAAATGAACCAAGGAATGCAATGTATATTACCATTATCTATTATTACCACTAAACTACCCACTGTACTTGATCCAAAAATGTGAATCTCTCTCTCTCTCTCTCTCTCTCTCTCTCTCTCTCTCACACACACACACACACACACACACATGCACCCAGGCTGGCGCTGTAACCCATAAGACAGATCTCGTGACCAGAAGTCAGTGATCTAATGAAGCCTACTCTGCTTGACTGGTCTGGAAGTGACTGGAGGTGGCGTAAAGGCCATCATCCCATTGACCCACATTCCACTTTATATAAGAGCATTTACTCTGATGACATTTGCAGCAGCCTGTCGACACGCAATCCACTTCAAGCTCCTGAATGATCCTGGTTCCACTCGCTTCACAGTTAAAGTAAAAACACATTAATCACCCCCGGCGCTGGCTCTCATTAAGAAATAATACACTGAAGAAAATGATGTTGAGTTTGTGCCAGAGCCCTGTCTTATTAAGAGGGAAATATTGGGAGAAAATATTTCTCATATCCCAACTGTGACTCAGGAAGTAGACTTAGACGACAAGTGTGCTACTGTAGCCAGAATATGTCCTGGCAGGGAGTGTGTATAAATCTAATCAGTCTGAATGTGGTTCATGGAGCCAATGGTTAACCAGCCCGTTGTTCAGCGATAGCCCTCAGATAGACGGGGCTTGCAGGAAGCTGATTAGATACAATAAGAGTAAATACAGAACCAGCCAGTGCTCTCTGGCACCGAGCTGCAATTAGACTCTAAATTATCATATTAAAAACACAAGAAGGAATGGGCCTCCCATGTCTATTTTCAGCTATCTGAACATCGTGCTATCTGCTGGATACTAAAAGGCTGAGCTGACATTATTGTATGACTGTTGTATGGATGTCACGTATTTGTTAAAGGCTGAGGATTTGTAAAATTACACACACAGTTGTGCAAATAGTTATCTGATACACTCATAATCATGGTTTTATAATAACAGGACAGTACATGTGGTTTTGTTATCAAATAAAGTGGAGGTTTATATTCGATCATGTGGCATTTTTACAGCTGTGAAGGAACGGGAGAGCTGTGGTGGTTTTATAGGACATTACAAAATAGGGCATGGTGGTGTGTGTGTGTGTGTGTGTGTGTGTGTTTGTGTGTGAATACTGTTTCTGCATTGGAGAGGGGAGTGTTGAGCTCCTGGTATCAAAGGTATAATATGTGTGTTCTTGTATTAGGGATGACCAATGTATGGAGCACATATTGGCCTTTTATTGATATAATGTATCAGCCAGTCAGGGCCCTGTTTCCCATCAGGATCTCATGGATCCTGTATTTTTATATTATTTTGTCCAGAACATTGAATTTGCAGTGACTTTTCCAAAACTAATGCTACAATTTATTGGCCAATTTTGGAGTTTATATGACAAATTGCAGTAATATTAATATATGCAAAACAAAGAACTTTCAATATGCAAATATAATATGTAATACGTTCCAACAGGGCCGGATCAACCCACTAGGAGGCTCTTGGGAAAAAATGTGACAACTGAATGCGACGCGAGCGTCAGCGACTGAGCCTGAATTGATTGTGCTGCATCATTTAAATGAATAATGATTCCACATATGTATGCATGTTGTTTCTGATTTCTATTACTGTCCCCAATGTAGAGTTTTAGCTGTTTCAGAGGTTTCACCAGCATAACAAGAACCAGTTGAACCCTCATTTTAAGTGTGTGCACTCATGTCCTTTGGGAGCTGACCCATCCCTGCAGCCAGTCTTGTTAGGAACCCCACCTCAACCCCTTCTGACAGTCTTGTTAAGCGCTCTCCCCTCTTCCCATCCCTGGGGCCTCTGGTCCCCATGGTTTGAACTGGCTTGCCACTTTTCTGCCTCACCTCTGTTACTATCACTCTCATCTCTGAATTCACTGTCAGCCGGGACCACAGGTCAGGAGTCACTGGGATAATTGCCTTGGACCTTGCAGGGATCAAAAAGAAGTGAAGATGGAGAGGAGAGAAGTGAAGAGATCATCTGCAGCATGCATGCAATGCTTGCATTTGTGCACAAGAGACAAGAAAGCAACTGAGCTTCTTCTTCTGCCTCTGGTGTGTGTTAGTACTTACTGTGTGGTTTACTTGGTGGCAGCAGGACTACTTTGAATGTGTTCCCCAGATGTCCCTGAGCGAGGCAAATGAAGGAAAGCCAGGGAGTGCAAACAGGAAGTGGAAAGCATCACACAGGGCTGGGGAGATATCCTCCCATTCCTCAAACAGGGCTCAGCTAATTGGCATGGTGGGTTAAAGGCTTTTAGCACATGGAGAGGCTGGAGACCTCCCGATAACACCGACTCAGTAGACACTACAGCGTCATTTCTGACAGGGAGATATGACAGCCAGCCGCAGTGCCACTCAAACACTTTCACAGTCACAGCGCAAACACCAATCATAGCTGTCTAACAGCGAGGCAACGTCAATTATTTTCATGTTTGTTTTAACTGGCTCCGACTCCCCCCAGACAGTTTCCATGTCGGGCCGGGGAGCTATTCTCTTTTCCCTCTCGGTATTTTGTGAGCCATCCAAGGCTCCTAAATTAGATGCTTCAGACTGGTTTTACTGCGGCCTATCATCTCCTCTTGGCATTGTTGCAGACGTCAGGCCCCTGTTCTGCCGGGTTGAGGTGATGCTTTTGGAGGATTCTCTCTCTCTCCCGCTTCAATTTCATCATTCTTTTGGTTCAGAAGCCGCAGCAGCTGTTTCAGTAGGCACTGAGTTCTGTGCCTGAAATGGACTTCCAGGATATGGTCTTCCCACCAAGACATCTTTTTTCTTCATATGACATATCCATGCAAAGCCTTCCTTTGGTATTGTTTCCACTTATAATACCCCATCTGTCATGTCTGGGGCTTAAGTGTTAATTTGGAGGTGGCAGTGAATGATGAGCTGGAGAATAGGATGGAAAAGGAAGGAACTTACAACTGGATAAGCACTGTGATTATGACTTGTCATAAACAACAACAGCAAAACAATATGTTTAGGCATATGCATAAACCTCGCTGCCTGGGTTGAGTTAGGCTACAGTGGATTCCGGTATGTACAGTGTGGGGCACAAAGTTAGAGGCTGAAAGGCAGTGATAAAGAACAGAGTGGTAGATAGGGGAGCGAGGCAAAAGAAGGCAGAGAAGATAGATGTGGAAGGTGGACGAGATAGAGAATCAGAAGGAGTGTGGAGTGCTGGACAGGAGAGGGGAGATGAAGGAGCATGAAGACGAGTAGGTGGAGGGAAGACGAGGGGAAGCAGGATGCTGGCTGCTACTGTCAGTCTGTAAAAGCTCAGTAACACCTCCCTGCAGAGACCCTTAGTCTCCAGACCCCCCAAACCTGATAAGGATTGCTGCTACTTTCAGACATGTGCATCTCTGTACGCCTCAAATTCAAACAGTCCAAAGGGTGGTGGTAATGCACTTGAAGTTGTCTGGTAACTGCCAAAACTTGCTAGCAAACACCTGTCTATCAACTGCACATAGATGACTCACATGGATGGGCTACAAGCGAGACAAGGGTTTTGCTGTTACTCTCTCTGACCGTTCTCTCCCAAACAGAGTACAATCCCTTAGAATTATATCCGTATTGGACAATTTTGCACCTCACGATTTACGTCCAATGCCAACGTTCAGTGCAAAGGGGTGGAAGTCAGGATGGTGGATGTGCAAGTAGCATGTCTGGCTTTCATGCAGGAGACCAGACTCCCTATCCCTAACAACACCTTAACTATAGTTAATTTGCTGTAACCATGATGTTTCCCTAATCTTAACCACATAGTAGATTCCATGCATAGAGATTTTAGAAAACATGAATTGTTTAAAAACTTGCCATAGGATATTGAACATAACAAACACGTGGGGTTTTGCAGATTTGTCCAATATCGATGTTTTTCACTGCTGATAATGTTGACAGACCCTGGTTGCCCTGATCAGGAATCAGCTACAGGTACATGACACAACTTTAGAGTAGAGTACGAAAGATATACTGTCCTGGAGAGATGGATGCATTTACAATACTAAACTAGAGTGCATCTCAAACTACCTCCCAAGTTAGTATAAACAATTGGATTGCAATCTTGCAATCTATCTTTAATTTGGTTGCATTTGTTGGTGCCTTGCTCAAGGGTACCTAGGAGGTGAACTGGCACCTCTCTAGCTACCAGTCCACATCCTGTACCATGGTCTCTGCTGGACTTGAACCGGCCACCCTTGCCAAGTCCCTACGAAGTGAGTTACTACTGCCTCAATGAGTATGGTGTATGAAACAAAAGCCATGTGTCATAATGTATCTATTTCTTGATGTATGTGCAATGTAAATCTAATGTGCATAAGGTCAAAAGGTCAAACTAAATGAGGAGTAAATGAACCATTAAGTGTAAACTATGAAGAAAACTAAGGTAAGTACAGGAGGGTTACTGACATTTAAACCTGTTGTGTGCAGAAGGTATGGCCATCACACCAACCTAGACTAACAGTCATGATATTGAAGACATGTGATAGCCATTTCCATTCTGCCCTTCTAATTCCACACTTAACACACTTGGATGTAAAGCCAGCTATAGTACTTGCAAACTGATATTATAACCAGCTCCATATTCTGCTCCAAAGGCCCCCAGCTTGTCACTTTCCAGTAGGTATGGAAAAATCAAGGCACCACTTTAGCCATTGCATCATGCATCAACTGTCAGGATTCATGAGCACAGGGTAATTTACACAACGTCTAGAGAGGTGAGCGTTTCAAATTTTTAAAATTCATTCATTTTCATGTCAGCGTTGGCACCCTTTCCCCAACCTATGTTTTCTTAACTGCATTTATACACGAATGAATGAGGTTTTAAGTGCCAGCTTGAGGCCGTAGATCTATGGCGGAAACTTGGCTGTGTCACCCAGCCTGGGTGGGGGAGTGACAGGGGGTGTGGACCAACTCGGCACCAAGCGGGACAGTTCTGGCAGAGGTGCCAGTGCTGGTGGACAGCTGGCAGTGCCATGCTCATTCCGTCCCTCCTTCCTTAAACGTTGTCTTCCTCTGCTACTTGGCTAACCGAGTGCAGGAAATCCCCCGGACCGTCCCGGACCGGACTGAGCCATGGCTTTAATGAACGCTTTGGCTTGACAGAACTGCCCATTTCCTGTTTACTGACGGGCCAACAGCAAAACTAACAGTAAACACACCTCTCTTTCAGCCCTCCCTTCCTCCCTCTGTCTATCTCTCCTTGCCTTGAGGCTGTTTTGGCCTCTCCCAGGGACATCCTGGTTTGTCCCTGGACAGGACTGTAGTCAGCAGAATGCCCAGACAGACCTCAGCGTCTCAGGGATAAAGAAGAGTACATACAGTTAGTTCTGAGTCCTTTACCCATTTAGTTGATTTACTTACTGTTGCATTCCTATAGTGCTGGTAATGCAACAACCAGAAGACATTAGGAGAGTTAGCAAATAAGAAACAGAGAAAGAAATATCTCTGTAGTGATGCAGAAGGCAGAATTTCATGAATTTATATTTAGCTGATCCAAACAACTCCTCCCCCTCCTCTATTCTAACCCCAAGAAACCAAAATCACCCAGAATAAAAATAATTGGTGGTCTTGTCTCCAGTTCTGACTGGAATGAAGTCTGTATAGAAGAGCCACAGCTCCTGGCAGGCTTCCCCGCTCCAGTCTTATCCCGAGGAAGAGAAGATTTGGCCTCAGAATGGGTAAACATGCCGCGGTTTTAACCTCTGTCACCCAACATCCCTGACATGGCTCTATCAGAGCACACCAGGCAGTTGCATTAAAAGCCACAGGGCGGATTGGTGAGCACAGTGAAAGGAGGCATCCTCCTTGACCCAAAATGGCTGCCAGTACTTGACGTGTCAGACTTTGTTTAACTAGACAACTCTACATGCCTGTGAAACCCAGTGGCATCACTAACTCATGTCAAGATCTCCATTTAGGGCTTATTGTTAACCTCATCCAAAATGTTTGCATCAGTTAAATGGCTGATGATTGTATTTTTTCCCTCCTTAACCATCAGTGCTGGGGCCCCTTCTCCGCTCACTGCAAAATGTGAGGGTTCTTTTAAATGGCAAACCCTGTAGCAGTATTGTACTGGGAGTTGGGCAGTATACTCTGGATGTCAGGAGCAGATAATCCTCCATTGTGACTGAGTATGTTTGTGTCAGAGGGTCCCAGTCGGCCACGGTTTAAAATCTGATCACAGAGCAGAGGATCTGGTCTCATTTTGTTGTTGTATATAGACATACAGTACAACAATTTCTTACATTTTGCTGATTTCATGGCTGAGAATATTTTCATGGCACTTTAGCTGAAACATTATGTATTTTGCTTAGTCATGACTATTTGGAATATTTCATGAAACATTAAGCTCTAACATGGCATTGAACACATCTTGACTGTGTTTATGTGTACAAAATCTGTTCTCTGTCAGAAAAGTGTTACACAGACAAGAATGATATGATATGATATGAAAATACAGTGTAGGTCAGAAGTGCTCTCTGTTGCGTGTGTACTGGAACTCACTCACCACGTACTGACAGCTTCTATTACTCTACTGGTCTGTATACTTTCTACTTAGTGCCTTATTCTTCTACACCATAAGCAAATATAATTAATAACTAGAAAAATTGCATTTCCTGCAGAAAATGCATGGG